>CM060080.1:39654879-39822379 GCA_030533445.1 Cyprinodon diabolis
TGACTCTTGGGAATTGACTGTGGGTGGTGCGGATAAATCACTGCAGCTAAATGTGGAAACACAAATGGTATCACTTTAACTTTGCTGAGCATTCTGTAGATGGAGGCTCAGGTTTTCTAAACGAAGTAACTGACAGTGTTTCTGCTTCACCCTCGGCATGTAGGCAGAGACGGCGGCCAACAGGATCTGCAAGGTGCTGGCTGTTAACCAGGAGAATGAGCAGCTGATGGAGGACTATGAGAAGCTGGCCAGCGACGTGAGCAACCCCCATTTTCTCTCTCTTTATTTGCCCCTGATATCTTCTCAGAAACGCTTATTTGTCTCCCTCTCTGAGCAAATCCCTCCTCCGTCATTTCTGTGCTTCACTTAGATGCAGATAATAAACATGTAGCCGACCAGACAAAGTCTGAATGGTACAACGTCGTTGTGAGTGATTTAAAATCGTACCTTTTTTTTATTGCACATTTTGAAACTGTTTCAACTGATTTAGTTACCGTAGAGTTAGTTTCTTTGGCTTCTCCAAATCCATCAGTGAACAGAAACGATTATTAAAAGAGTGGCTTTCAGAAGCCTTAACAATCTTTAATGTATTTAGGATTTTCTATGAAAGAAAGGCATCTATTAGTGGATGACTGGAAAGGAAGAAAATCTGCAAAAAAAATAAATAAAATACACATTGAAATAAGAAAAGTGTGGGATGCTTTACTCTGATATCCCTACATTAAACCCAGTTTGTTTTAGCTCTGTATAAATCCAGAATCTGTTCAGTTTATGCACACAAATAGGGAATTTGACTTTGGTGTCACTTTTCTTTCAATGAAGACGTTTTATATCTACATAAAAAGAAAATAATAAATATTATTTTTGGTAAATATATGCATATATAGTGTTTTTACAGAGGAAGACAGCATTGAATCAGCACAAAATCCCATTGTATGGATTTGACTGTTGGTTTTACAATGTTGTTAGATCACAAATGCTCTCATATAAACCTAAAACCTTTTACAGAACTATTAACAAACACCCAATCTATGAACAGTGGATTTTACAGGCATTCTCCATCCAGTTCGACTCGGATCAAGCTATGTTACAAAGAAGAACTGGAAAAAAGGAGAAGAGATGCTAAACTTTTAGCTGAAATGCAGCTTTAGTTTGATTCTACTAAGAATAAGCTCAATGGGCTGAAAACGAATGCATCCCAAACTTCAGAGTGGCTCCAACATTTAGATTCTGTTTACAGAATTTACATTTTTAATAAGATTGTTTGACGTGTGGTTAGTTGAATGTTGTGTTATCTGCTTCATTTTACTTTTTAAAAATGGTTAGAACACAAAAGTGTCCCATCCCTGTTTAAAATAATTTAGTCTATCTTCTTAAACTGTGTGATAGAACTTGCAAAAACTTAAATTATGGTTAAATGTTTTTACATGTACATTAGGTGACATAAGTTCAAATTCTCCTTTTGTTTCCCCTCATCTACATAAATCCCACCTCATTTTATTGGTTGTACTACAGTCCTCTAAAAACCGGCGTCATACAGATACTTCTCTAAACTTTATCCTCCATCTCTGTCCTGCAATCCTTTAATGAGCGAACCATTGACCCCTCAGCTGCTGGAGTGGATCCGTCGCACCATCCCCTGGCTGGAAAACCGATTGCCTGAGAACACCATGCAGGCGATGCAGCAGAAGCTGGAGGACTTCAGGGATTACCGCCGGCTCCACAAGCCGCCCAAAGTGCAGGAGAAATGCCAGCTGGAGATCAATTTCAACACCCTACAGACCAAACTGAGGCTCAGCAACCGGCCCGCCTTCATGCCCTCAGAGGGAAGGATGGTCTCGGTATGTCCCAGTAGTTTTAGAGTGAAATACAAAAATGCTAAAAGTTCTCTCAGTTTGAGAGCCAATCACGTTCTGTGCAAAACATTTTTAATGAACACTTACTAGTGCTTTGCTGGCCAACATTAGTTTTATGTGTTTATACAAACATTTTCCCTAGATCATGGAAAACTGTCCACATCAGGAAAAGGTTAAAACCATAAAACAGGAGCTTAAATTTTATCTACAGAAAGTTTGTCTTTCTTGCAGCCGAAATAACCTGCAGACGTGTCTCGACTAGTTGTAGTAAATTCAGTCTCCTTTTAGCTTCAGTTTCTATGCTTCCTCTGACTTCATGTTTAAACACTTACAAATACAGGAGACTTAAACTCTGGCTAACTTTAGTCTGTCTTAGTTGATGTTAGATCAAAATAAATTGAACTTTATTAATCTCCCAATGGAGACATTAATTGTGCAATTAACCCTTTGGGGAGCAGCGGGCTGCCATGGTGCAGAACCAACCTGCCATCAGTACTGAATGCAGCCCATGATTTGTTGGATGTAATGTTTTTTGTTTGGGCCTGTCAGCCCATCAATAGTGGTGTAATATTAAATTTGATTTGATTGAACTTGTGATTTTATTCTGAGAAAATCTTCCCAGTAATCTAGGATAATTTATTCTGTAAACGGGTTTAATTCAGGCTGTGAGAAACTCAAACTGAGATCAGAACATGTGAAGCGTTTCCATCACTGGAGAAATGGGGTTCTTTATGAATCTCTGCATCTCCTTTTCACAATAATCAGTCTCTGTGAAAATAAGTACATGTTAACATGTTGACTGTTTGAAGATTTATTTATGATTTAGTGTAATTGGTGTAAGCTTGTGTTTGATTGCTGATATGCTTTTGATATTGGAGCTTTTTATTATTGACTAAAGAAGCTGGCGGGTTACCGCCTGCTGGTAAAATATAAACCATAACTAAATTATCTAAATTTAGTGTTAAGTAATGCCGTTTGTTTTAAGAACAGGTTTGCTTTTCTGTAAAATCTGTATTAAAAAGCAGTTTCTGCAATTATTAAGCAGAACATTGTTTTCCATTTGGCTCTAAATATTGGGCTTTGTGCAGGACATCAACAACGCTTGGGGAAATCTAGAGGGAGCAGAAAAGGGCTACGAAGAGTGGCTCCTCAATGAGATTCGCCGGCTGGAGCGACTCGACCATCTGGCGGAAAAATTCCGTCAGAAAGCGGCGATCCACGAAGCCTGGACCGAAGGTAGCGGATCTTGAAAAGTGCTGCAGAAAGTTCACTTCATTAGATATTCAAATTTTTTTGGTTCATTGACTGTTTTCTGAGCAGGCAAAGAGGAATTGCTGCAGAAGCGGGACTACGAGACTGCCTCCCTGTCAGAGATCAAAGCTCTGCTTAAGAAACACGAGGCCTTTGAGAGCGACCTGGCAGCTCACCAGGATCGTGTCGAGCAAATTGCAGCTATTGCGCAGGAGTTAAAGTAAGATCTAATAAAAAGGGAAGGCGGGAACATGGAAATAAAATGATCAATGTGCATAAAAGGCTATTGTGTGCTGAATATGAGTAGAAATCCATTTCTTTTTGTTTTGCAGTGAGCTGGACTACTATGACTCCCCCAGCGTAAATGCTCGCTGCCAGCGGATCTGCGATCAGTGGGACGCACTGGGAGCTATGACCATGAAACGCACCGAGGCACTGCAGGTGATGTAGGACAGACGGGTTTCTGAGAATCACCTTGTCTAAACAAAAGTTCTCTATATTTCGAAATAACTCACTCTGCTGCTAGAAAATACCAGGTCTAAAGATATACGTAGTTTTAATCCCTGCCGGCCTTAAAGTCATTAACGGTTGGTTTTCTATTTCTGCCTACTGACCACCAGAGGGTGGTGCTGAAACCACTGAATGTTTACTTTGTTGATATAGTTACTCAAACTGCACAGAGTCACACCTGTGGCACCCTGGATGACCAATCAGAGGCTATATATGCTGCAATCATCCAGCGCTCTGTTCCTTACTGCTCTCGCATGCTGTTCGCCTGGTATGGCATCAGCTTTTGAGTTTTTCCTTGGTCCTCGTTGCTGGACGCCATGTCACTTCTGGCTGGAGCCGTGGTAATTTCAACCCTTCTTGGGCTGCAACAGGTTGATCTTACAGGATTTGCAAGGAATGTACAGTATGCTGTCAGCCTATTTTGTATTCCTATCTGAATTGGTTGAGCCCTGTGAACTTTGACATGGATGCCTCCCATACCTGTGTGGAATGCAGCGTCATGCACTCTTCATGCAGATGATGGATGTGACCTTCTCCCTTCCTACCTTGCTTTGTGTGTGTCTGAAAATTCCTTCATGACCTGCAGTTTGGTGCCCCACACACTCAGGGTGGCTCGGTTGGCCCTGATTTGCCCTCATGATGATTCAGACCTCCCCCCTCTGGGCAGGTCACCCCCTCAGACCACGGTCTCTGCATCCCCTTTAGGGGTCCCAGGTCCTGGACAAGGAGCTTTCCTCCATCCTGATCAAGGCCCAATAGAGGCTGTAGACCCTATGTGGCAACAGATGCTACTACTCACCATTTATTGTTGTGCCAAAGAATGTGAGGCGACTCCATCAGTAGCTAAAGGTCCTTCTATTTGACATGCTGGAAGGTTCTTCAGGCTGTTGCAAAAGTTTATGTCAATAGATCTTTCAATAGATCACCGACTTTGATATGGCAGAACACCCCCACTTTCTCAGGTTTGCCTATCAGTCGACCTCGTCTATTTTGCTGAGGCTGTTTACTCAGACATCCAATATTTTCGGGATGCAGTTAAACTCGACAAACATGATGGCTTGTCAGTCTGTTCACAGGGTGGATGACCTATGTCCCTATGTCACCTTCCTGCAGATGCTAGGCGAACTGACTTTGGTCACCTGTGTTGTGCTGCTGGGTTTGCTCTCTCTGCTCCCTTTTCAAAGTTTGCTCAATAGCTTTCTCCTGGACCTCATCCTGCACAGGCCTTGCAGGCTCACAGTGACATTGATACGCCTTCATGCCCTGGCCCCATAGCGGGACAGGACTTACTTGTTCAAGGGTTTTACCCTGGGAGTAGTGGTGTGTCACAGAGAGGTGGTCAGCACATATGCCACAAACTGGGGGCTCTGTGTGGCAACTCAGAGCTGTTTGCAGTCTTTGGGGTCAACGAGGGTTCACCAAACATGTAAATACCCTGCAGCTGTGTGCTGTGCACATCAATCGTTTAGGTGTATGTGGCAGCAATCTCATGTCATCGTGCTTCAGTTGACTACCGTTCGGTGGGGGCCATAGTCTGGTCTCCCTTTTTTTGCGTGTCCACCACTCGCTCCCCCAGTGCCTGATTGGGATCTGCTTTTGGTTCTGGACACATTCTGCCGTTTCTTATTTCAAACCCTTTTCTGCAAGCGACCTAAAGTTGGTCTCATAAAAGATTGTCTTGTTGTTAGCCATTGTTTCAGCTGAGAGGGTTGGTACGCTACATGCCCTTTCTTTTAGCCTCCCATGTCTCTGATGGGATCCAAATGGTTCTGATATCACCTTGTGGCGTTTCTGCCCAAGGTGTTTCCCCATTCGCACTATAACCAACCATAGTTAGATGATGATCATTTATTTTATCTGTAGAGTGCTACTAGAGTGTAACTGGTGATTCATAGGAAACAAAAGGAAGCATTGTTGGAATTAGTGTCAGCTAAAATCTGTACAATTGATTGTCTAACAGAGAACAGAGAAGCTGCTGGAAACCATCGACCAGCTTTACCTTGAATTTGCCAAAAGAGCAGCTCCATTCAACAACTGGATGGAGGGCGCCATGGAGGACCTGCAGGACACCTTCATTGTTCACACAATTGAAGAAATCCAGGTGAGCAAGGGAGAAGAAACTGAGCTTAAACAAATGAGAACTTATTTAATGTGAACAAGAGATAAAAAGCGTTAATCAGACTGTGCTGTGAAAGACTTTATTTGGACCCACCCTCACAGACTGGAGGCCCAACCTGGGGGGAGAGTTTTAGGGCTTTAGTTGGACTTGAGGTGAAAGTTTCAGAGTTAATTTGGAATTTATCTTGAAACGTTTGAGGCACGACTTGAAGCTGCGACACAATTGATTCCTGGCTTTGTATAAAGATGTGCAGCTTCTGATTTGGACTCGACCCCAAAAGACTCTCGTTGACTTGGATTCAGCTTAGAGATGAAGATTTGGACAAACTTGAACTTGAGGGGTTTTGAACTTATTTTCTTTAATACTTGTTTTTGTTTAGAAGACAGTCTTTTCCTTTACTAATGGACTTTATTTGCATGTATCTTCCTTCCTTTGTCAGGGACTGAGCACAGCCCATGAGCAGTTCAAAGCCACACTGCCAGAGGCCGACAAAGAGCGGCAGTCTATCTTGGGCATTCACAATGAGATAGCCAAGATAGTTCAGACCTATCATGTGAATATGGCCGGCACCAACCCCTACACAACCATCAACCCACAGGAGATCAATGCTAAATGGGACAAGGTGACGGCATTTCTTCTTTCACATGAGATGGAGAGATTTATCACCCATCTTTTATTTTAAGCAGGAAGTTATTCTGTCTTTTTATGAATCGTTTTGGCTTTTCTATCATTGGCCTATAATCTGCAGGTGAGGCAGCTGGTTCCTCAGCGCGACCAGGCTCTGATCGAGGAACACGCCCGGCAGCAGAACAACGAGCGTCTGCGCAGGCAGTTTGCCACACAGGCCAACGTCATTGGGCCCTGGATCCAGAACAAGATGGAGGTTGCCTACTTTACATCTCAATTACCTTCTTTTTTATTGCAGATTGATGACAAAGTAAACGTGTTTAGGAAAGAATCTTTAGCTGATGATGTAAAAAGCCATACAGGTGTTGTTAATTATTTATTGCATCGTTTTTGCGTCTGGGCAGGAAATCGGCAGGATCTCCATCGAAATGCACGGCACCCTGGAGGACCAACTGACGCACCTTCGCCAGTACGAGAAGAGCATCATCAACTACAAGCCAAAGATCGACCAGCTGGAGGGAGACCACCAGCTCATTCAGGAAGCTCTCATCTTTGACAACAAACACACCAACTACACAATGGAGGTAAACCTCACAAAAAAAGGAAAAACTAAAGTTTTCCTTATATTTATTTCCACTTTAGTATTTGTTTACTGCAATAGTTCTTTTTTTATTATGTTTCAGAGAGCTGTGGTTTGTTATACAGCACAATAGTGCAGGTTAGGTTATTTAAGGAGTTAAAATCCAGGTTATTGTACCTTATAGTTCACCTCCAGCTTCCAGAGAACTGGAAGGAAGAAAATGGCCCATAAACATTCTGGTTTTTAGGCTTGAACTAATTAAGCATCCAAACTTATTTTCCTTGATATAAAATAAGTGACTTTATAACTGAATTTGGTGCCGTGGAAAGGTATTGATTAACCAGAATATGTAATATTTAATTTGGGGTGTATACGATTGACACAGCAGGATGGATGGATGGATGGATTGATGGATGGATGGATAGATAAAGAGTCGTATATCATCATAATTAGCAAATGGCAAAAAGAAAATTTCCCATGTGGACGTTGCAATGAGCCGCATAAAGGAGGTAAGAAACTTGTAGACAAAGGTGCTCTGATGAGAGGAGACCAAATTAGAACTTTTAGGCCTACTGGCACAACTCTGTGTGGTGCAAAAGTTGACACTACCCCTCACCCCAAACATAACAACCAAAGTGTGAAACAGGGTAGCGGCAGGATTATGCTGTGGGGGTGCTGTTTAGTAGGGACGGAGAATTTTATCATATTTTATGGGAAAAGGAATCAAGCAAAACAAAAACCTGTTAGAGGTTGGAAAAAGAATGAAACTGGGGTGAAAGTTTCCACTTCAGCAGAACGACGCTTAACGCTCAGCTAGATTATAAATGTGTTGATGCGTTAAAATTGTTGGAGGTCGATTCTTAAAGCAGCAGATATTGGTGATTCAAGAAGAATAAATTTAAAAACACCAAAAAACTTTTTACTGATTCAAAACTGAAGTGATGTATTATGGCATTAGTTTTCTTCTTCTTCTTCACCAATATAGGCTACTTTCTGTTAGTCTATCGCATTAAACACAACGCACATTTAAAAGTTTCAGTTTGTTGAACTTGTTGTATATCTAACATCCCATCCCTACTATATAACTAATCAGAGAGAGAAGTGGAAGCACAGCTGGAGTAGAAATAGAACTATAGTTTTATCTATCATGTATATTTGCCCCCTAATCAGTCAAATAGCTAATGCTACATTCACACCGCACACGCTTTGGGCAGCAAAAAAGTGCCTGCTGCTTCATTTTTATACACATTAACGTAGGACGCGCCTCAAGAGCATCTTTGATAGTCCTGAAGCGCGTCCAGTAAAGTGTGTCCAGATGCATCTGATGCTTCTGTTGGCCTGAGTTCAAAGGCAGAGAGCGACTTTGCTTTATTTGCTGTGATCAGTGGGTAAAAATGACTTCTAATATATTTTTATGCGAGAAAGTCCACCTGAAAACATCGTCCATACAGTCAGTTCATCAAGATTATGATCCTCCATTAAAATATTATTTAACTGTTGGAGCCGCTCAGACCCCCCCATACTGGCGGTGTGCTGTCACTGGGAATCCCAGCAGCAGCTGGAGGTGTTCTGCTACGGTTGGTAGCGGCTGGAAGTAGATGTTAGTGTTTTTCAGGTCTGTGCTACAAACTGCAGGCAGCAGGATAATAAAAGCCAACATATTCTGCCGGTAGGTTTCTACATTTGAAGTTAATTTAGGCGTTAATAAACTGTTTCAGAGGAGTGATCATAGCGCTCTGCATCAGCAGCTGCTGTGTCTGACGCCCTGCCTGTTCCCAGATCAGCTTCTCTCATTGGTTGATGTGGCGCCTCCAGCAGCTAAAGTTACATAATTTTTTTGCTGTTTGGGAAGCGCATTTTGATGCATTTTTTTTTGCGATGTGCATCAACCATAGATTTTGCAAGTTAAGCTGCTGCTTCAAACTGTGAGGTGTGAACGTAGCGTTATACCCTGCTGATATGCATCCTAGCCTCTCAGACCCCTTCATCATCTGTGTCCTCTTTGTGCAGCACATCCGGGTGGGCTGGGAGCAGCTACTCACCACCATCGCCCGCACCATCAATGAAATCGAGAACCAGATCCTGACACGAGACGCCAAGGGCATCAGCCAGGACCAGCTGAACGAGTTCCGAGCCTCCTTCAACCACTTCGACAGGGTCAGTACTCGGACACGGTTAGAGCAAGCACCATTTCATTCTCAGATACCTAAAAATTAGAAACGTATTTGGTTACTGACATTTAAAACTTAATTATTTCTCTCTGAATGTTTTCCTGAATATTAAGTCACCTTTTGTAGATATTTTTTGCAGTTGAATTCTAGAGCGACTGCATCTGAAACACCAAAATATATTAGTATTTGCCAAAAATCCTGGACAACTCTAGTTTTTTTCTTAGCGCCCATCCATCCTTCCAGGATCAGGTCACAGGGTGGCAGATAAAGCATGAAAACCCAGACCTCCCTCTCGCCGCTCTAAGGTATCCCAAGGTCTCCCAGGCCAGAAACACAATCTAGCCGCCACGCTCTGCTTCTCATCTGATGTGCCCAAAATAACCTCCAAACAGCCATGTGAGGAGCCAAGGTCACGGAAGGGGGGGATGTAGGATAAAGTCCTCAAAAATGTTTCATTTGTCATCTAAATATCATCCAGATTAAAAGCTCATGGAAAAAAAGACTACAGTAACGAGTAATAAAGAACAATTCAGTGGATATTTAATATAAAGTTTAAATGTCTTAAAGCAAAACCTGTTTGTAGAACCTCAGCCTTGAGGCGATTGATCCAGACCTCCTGACCGTAGCTGAGGCTGAGTGCTTTAGTTAGCTGGAAAATCAGGAGCATTAATTTTGATTTGGCACAATCCATCCAATAGTCACAGAACAGAAAGGATCCTACAAAAGTACACAAACAATAAGTGAAACTGGCAGAATGGAGATTTTCATCTACCTTCTATCCAGGGTTCCTGTGGGTCCTTGAAAAGTCTTAAAAGGCATTGAATTCTTCATAATAAAACTAAGGCCTTAATTGGTATTAAAATGTCTTAAATCAGTCTTTCATTGGTCTTAATTTTCAAAACATCATAAATAGGATTATTTTTATTACAATTCATTTTTGTAATCTAAATAAAACGTTAAAATTGAAAAAAAATAAACTAACCCCACACTGCTCCCCAACGGGATGGGTTAAGAAGCAGAGAATGAATTTCCCTGATCTGGGACGATAAATGGATTTAAATTACATAATATCTCCTGCCCTATCTATTTATCTCGTACTTGGAGGAGCTGGCATGATGAAGGTTATGGGTTAAAGGAGAATTCAGACTCTATTCTCTAACTAAACTCATTAATCTGATCATTGTTAGACCAAACTCCATTACCCCCCCCCCCATCACCAAATGCTTCAGAAGCCAGGACCAGACAACACAACCAGCTTTGCTCTCCTTTGAGGACGAAGATCTGCTCCAGTGTTTAAAAATCCGATTAACTTTTTCCATGAAGGCTGATCATTAAGATTCCTTAGTTATTTATTTATTTACCTATTATTTATTTATTTATCTTATGAAGCCAATTTGAAAATATTTTTGTTATAGTAAATTAAGGACCATTAACTTGAATATTCCATACTCTGTTTACATACACTGAAATGTTAGCTTCTCTTTAGAGCTGTTTTTTTTTTGGTATCTCTGTTTCAAAGAAAAAAAGTGAACAATATTTTCCTTTTTAAGCTCGTAATGTTTGCTGCCATATTTATGTGAATTTGAGGACATGAATAAGGCCCTTTAATCTGCCTGCCACACTGCACATTAACGCCTCTGAATGCCTCCCCCAGCATGGCAGCCCAGCTGCCACCATGTGTTCACCTGCCCGGTCCTAATCCAGATGCACTGTGTTCTCTGTTTCCTGTCTCTTATGCATGGCCCTCTCCCTTCACCCTCACCTTCTTTTCCTCCTCCCTGTGCATGATGCACTTCCTACACCACCCTCCTCCATCCACCTCACCCTCCTCCACGCTCCCCCGTCCCTCGCCATCACTGATTGGGCTGTATGTGTTGCTGCATGGCCTGTGCCCCCCCACGATGCCTCCACACACCACAGGACCACTCGGGCACTCTAGGCGCAGAGGAGTTCAAGGCCTGCCTGATCAGCCTGGGCTTCGATATCGCCAACGACGCGCAGGTATTCTACCGTAGCCACACTCCCTCAGTAAGGGTTTAACTGATGGTTTTTTTTGTTTGTGTTTTTTCCTCTCTTGTACTTTCTTCTTTTATCCCTCCATCTATTTTCTGCCCTTTACTTTTCCGTTCCTTACCTTCTTCATAATTTTTCCACTCCTTGCAACTTTCACAACATGCATTGTTGTGGATTTCTTGCTTAAAATCTTTTCGCTAAACCTTTCTTCTCCTCCTGATTTCCCGTTCTTTCCTTTCCTCCTGCCTCTTCTGTGTTTCTCCTCTCCTGTTGGTTTTGTTTGTCTGTCACTGACCTTGTAGAAGAGAACAGGAATCATGGATGCAGAGGACTTCAAAACCTGCCTTATCTCCATGGGTTACAACCTGGTAAAGCCACGAGCTCTCTTCAAGTATGAACGTGTTTGTATGTGCCCAGACCGCTTGGAATTGGTAACAGATGTTAATGAAATGAGATTTAAAACGGTAAACGATGGGCAATCTCCCGCTGTTTGGATCAGATGTTTAGTTTTTGTTTTTTTAAATGCATGAAAATCTCTTCAACTCTACTTTTGAATTTAATGTGTGAATGTTTTGCTATCTTGTGCCTTTGATTACAATCGGTGTGTTAGGTTGTTGACTGCAACCTCTCTCTGGCCACCAGGGGGAAAACGAGTTCTCCCGCATCATGAGCGTAGTGGATCCCAACAGAATGGGCATCGTCACCTTCCAGGCCTTCATAGACTTCATGTCCCGTGAGACGGCCGACACGGACACAGCGGACCAGGTCATGGCATCCTTCAAGGTTCTTGCTGGGGACAAGGTACAGTATCGCTGATCTGGTTAAAAAACACAAAATAAACCTTCAGTTTCAATAAATAACCAAGACATCTCTGCAGCACAATAGGAAAAAACTAAACACAGTACTTAAAAAAAAGTCTCTTCTTAATATTTGTTTTTTTAAGCTACCTGAGAAATGAGTCATGGTTTATTTATAAAGAAATAATCTGTTAAATAACAAGTCTTTGGGGACTTTCCATACACTAATTATGCACAATCTTAATGTAAAAACAACTAATGATTATTTTGCAAATCGGTCAGTCTGTTGATTATTTTTTTCAATTAATTGATTATTTATTGAATAAAAAAAGATTCCTTAAAGAAGATATTTTACAAAATTAAACCAGGTGAAACTAAAACTTTTCCACTTGAGGAATTCTGAATAGAGCATATTGTCAGAAAACATTTTTTTAATCTTAAATACAAAATGTTTCAATATTTTTTTACAATCTTCGTATAATTACTGCTGTAAGTGGGTCGATCTGTCAGCTAAAGGCACGTTTTAGAGTCTCTATACTCTAGTTAAACGATTAATCAATTACTAAATTAGTTGACGATTATTTTGATAATTTATTAATCACAATTAATCCAATTAATTATTTCAGCCTTAAAAACAACTCAAACTTGGATTAAATGGACACAGGAGGCCTGTGGTTGCATTAGATTTCATCTGCTGTTATCAGAGTGTTGGTATTAATACAATATTTGATAACACTTTATAGATGGATGACACAGTTATAACCAAAAGTTTGTCTCTGGATCAGATTTTCTTCTTGTCTTCATTTACTCCGCTGTGTTGCTTTGTTGCAGCTGTCGTAACGAAACTAAAACTTGTATTGTGGACTCTCTGCAGAACTATATCTTAGCTGACGAGCTGCGCCGAGAGCTGCCTCCGGACCAGGCCGATTACTGCATCGCCCGCATGGCCCCTTACACCGGCCCTGACGCAGTGCCCGGGGCCCTCGACTACATGTCCTTCTCCACGGCTCTATATGGAGAAAGCGACCTCTGAACACTCTGTTACCCGTCCTGCCCCGGATCCACCCTTCCCCGCTCTGTTCACCGCCACGTGCTCCGACCATCACCACTCTCTTGTCCAGCTGTGCTCATTTTATTTTATTTTATTTTGTATTTTCCAGGCCTTATCTTTTTGTCAGTATGTTCTGTGTCCTCATGCTTCCCCTACCAGCTTCTTCACCACTCCCTTGCTCTCTCTGTTGCTTGCTTTTCCATGCAAAGCAGCGACTCTCCAGGTTTACAAAGAGGGAGAGATGCAATGCGTTTATTTTTTTTTCCCCTCGTCATTGATTTTCTTCAGAAAAATGAATAAAGTTAACATATTTTATTATACTGAACAAAAAAGTATTTTTCTTCACCTGGTGGTAATAAGAGAAAAAATTGTAATAAAGAAAAAAAAAAAGGTCTGTCTGTCAATTTTTCGTGTAGAATTTGTGTGTGTGTGTGTGTGTGTGTGTGTGTGTGTGTGTGTGTTGGGGTGTACTTGTGAAGCCCTCAGAGTGAGGATAATTTTTCCTATTTCACCATCAGATTGAGGACCAGTTGTTGCAAAGTGGACATTTTGCCGCTCCTCATATGCTTTTTTTGCTAATGGTTAGTTTTAGGGCTAAGGTGTCACTGGATTGGGGTTGGGTATGCATTGCTAATGCTTAGGTTTAGGGTTAGGGCATAGAAAGTATTGAAAATGACTGAAAATCAATGGAAGGCAACACATGGTCCTCACTACGTATAGCAGAACAGTATGCGTTTTTTTGTGTTCTGGTAAAGAAACCATATTGAGACCAAAGACTATAATGTCTACAGCTTTCTGTAAAAGTATTCATCCCGTTTAAGCACCAGTTTCAGCCGAGGCCTTCAGTGTGTGTGTTTTATTATGTGTGAATGGGAAGAAAATATGTCATTTCCTCAAAGATTTTGATAAATAATCTGGAATTGGCTGCATTTGTATTTGGTACTTTTTAGATTCCTGAGCTGCAGGTGGTTTTGGGTCCGTATATCTCCTGCACGTCGTTTTTCTTGTGAATAGCTTAACCTTGGTCAGTGTGAATGGATTTTTTTTTGTAAAGAATGTTTATTAAATATCCCCACATATATAACTGGATAAACTCCAACCAGGTTTAGACTTAAACTTTGTCATTTTGTACACACAGGGTATACAAAAATACATTTCAATATGTACAGCTTTCAAAAATGAGTGAGAAGCTTACAGCAGTGAAATGAACTTTACCATTTATAAAGCGCAGCAGTGATTAGAAAGTAAACTACTGTATGTAGGAGAAAAGAAAAAATAGTTTGAAAGTCATGGTGCAAAAGGCATTGATATGGAAAGGTTCAGTGTAGTGCAAAATAAATAAATATGGTGCAAAATGCAGTAGAACATTGAGTTCTATTTAAAGGGATTATGGAAAAAAAGCCATGTTGGTAGTGCAAATCTGTTTTTTTTATTGTGATAAGTTGATTAGTTTCAAACAGTTCAACAGTCTGATGGCAGCAGGGAAAAAGCTGCTGCTGGACCTGCATTGAATGCAGGGGTGAGGGGTCATTGATGATGTCACGGGCTTGGGACACACAGCGCTGGGATGAAATGTCTTTAACGGAGGGAAGAGGAGCCCCCTTGATGTCTCATGAAGAGGTTTTTTCTTTTTAATTGTCAAGGTATCTCTATGCTGCTAATAACATGAGTCATGATGGGAATGGCATGTTAATGAGGATATTCAGGGTTAGTTGGAACACCTATAGTCACATCTGAGCAGAGTACCTTCTTCCCCATGTCTGCATGTGTCCCTGACATGGGTTGAGACCTTTTCAATCATGCTTTTAAAAATTCTTCTGTACATGCTCAGGAAAGTGCATAGAGACTAAAGAACACGTTCTAGATGTTTTATTTTATTAACAATTGATAATTTCACTGTAGAACTCGAGCTTTTTATCCGTTAGACACATTTCAAATAGAACATATTAAATCTAATTATAACATAGTCACTTTATAAAAAATCTAAAGGGAAAAGAATACTTATAAATGCCTGTACATGATTAAAACCTATGAGGACTTTAATGGTTACAGGTAAGAAGAAAAAGGTGACACTGATTAAAAGGCAAATGCCACCATTTGTATAAACATTTCCATCTGCTCTTTCTCAAATCTCCCAGGTTTGATTTTATAATGTATAACAATATATCTCACTTTCCACACAAATTTGAGATTTCTAACATTGTTAAGCAAATTCTCTGCCCCAAAGCAGGCAATACATTTAACTGGTGTCATATTAAAACCATAATGGCTTGTCAGAGGTTTTTGATTGCCCAACACAAAGTAGAGAGTGACTGTAAAGGGAAAGGTAAATTTTATATATACACTATATTGCCAAAAGTATTTGCTCACCTGCCTTGACTCACATATGAGCTTAAGTGACATCCCGTTCCTAATCCATAGGGTTCAATATGACGTCGGTCCACCCTTTGCAGCTAGAACAGCTTCAACTCTTCTGGGAAGGCTGTCCACAAGGTTTAGGAGTGTGTTTATGGGAATTTTTGACCATTCTTCCAGAAGCGCATTTGTGAGGTCGCACACTGATGTTGGACGAGAAGGCCTGGCTCTCAGTCTCCGCTCTAATTCATCCCAAAGGTGTTCTATCGGGTTGAGGTCAGGACTCTGTGCAGGCCAGTCAAGTTCATCCACACCAGACTCTGTCATCCATGTCTTTATGGACCTTGCTTTGTGCACTGGTGCACAGTCATGTTGGAAGAGGAAGGGGCCAGCTCCAAACTGTTCCCACAAAGTTGGGAGCATGGAATTGTCCAAAATGTCTTGGTATGCTGAAGCATTCAGAGTTCCTTTCACTGGAACTAAGGGGCCAAGCCCAGCTCCTGAAAAACAACCCCACACCATAATCCCCCCTCCACCAAACTTTACACTTGGCACAATGCAGTCAGACAAGTACCGTTCTCCTGGCAACCGCCAAACCCAGACCCGTCCATCAGATTGCCAGATGGAGAAGCGCGATTCGTCACTCCAGAGAACGCGTCTCCACTGCTCTAGAGTCCAGTGGCGGCGTGCTTTACACCACCGCATCCGACGCTTTGCATTGCACTTGGTTATGTATGGCTTGGATGCAGCTGCTCGACCATGGAAACCCATTCCATGAAGCTCTCTGCACACTGTTCTTGAGCTAATCTGAAGGCCACATGAAGTTTGGAGGTCTGTAGTGATTGACTCTGCAGAAAGTTGGCGACCTCTTCGCACTATGCGCTTCAGCATCCGCTGACCCCGCTCCGTCAGTTTACGTGGCCTACCACTTCGTGGCTGAGTTGCTGTCGTTCCCAAACACTTCCATTTTCTTATAATACAGCTGACAGTTGACTGTGGAATATTTAGGAGCGAGGAAATTTCACGACTGGATTTGTTGCACAGGTGGCATCCTATCACAGTTCCACGCTGGAATTCACTGAGCTCCTGAGAGCGACCCATTCTTTCACAAATGTTTGTAAAAACAGTCTGCATGCCTAGGTGCTTGAATTTATACACCTGTGGCCATGGAAGTGATTGGAACACCTGATTCCAATAATTTGGATGGGTGAGCAAATACTTTTGGCAATATAGTGTATATATATATATATATATATGAAAACTGGTATGCATTTAGCCACATTTATAGACTACATTAACACATTTTTCATGGAGAAACATGCCACTGGCAGTTTTATGCTGTGGGGATTATTTTCCTTTGCATGGACCTTTTTGCTGTTCAGAGTTTTTAAGAAGATGGGATGAAATATGCACAGCGATGGTGGGGATAGGCATTTGCTTGACTTGCCCTAAAACAATAACGGATGAAGATAACCTGAGTACTAAAGTAGCTTTTATATATCCATTTAAATGGCTACATGTAGCAATAAAAAAGTGGATTTCCTCCCTAAATAACGTCAAGAGTTTACAATACCTGGCAACGAGTCTTTAACTTTACCATGTTGAAAATTTAACACATCCATCATCTGATTTACCTGTTGAATGTTCACTGGAAAAGGTCTGCTTATAAAAACAAATTTCTGAGGAAATATAGAAGATTTTATGTACAAGTAATTCTAGTTTACTGACCAGTAGGAAAGTTCACTATTGCTACATGTTTTTCCACATTTAGATAACGTCTCACTTTGGTTTGATGGCATTCCAACATCTTAAAAATCACTTTATCCTTTAACAGGTTACAAAATACTTTAGTAAACGTGCTTCTTTTTTAAAGGTCTTTTATTCTTTTTGGATTGCAAGTTTGAGCTCAACATTCTCAAAAAAAAAAGTAACACAATCTGTTAATTTATGATTAAAACAAATGGAGGTATTTTTTTCCTCAGTTACAGATCATAAATTTGCATTTTTTTTTATTGCTTCAGGTGATTTTTTTTTTTTTTTTTTTTAAATTCTAATCTGATTCTTATATCACAACAAAGGTTCAACCAGAACTAATCTGTAACTGGGTTACTTTCTCCACATGCATTTAAAAAATCAAACACAACCGAGAATTTGAGGCAATATTTGCAAAAGTAATGTTCAAAGATTTCCCTTTTAATCTGAAAGCTGGCACTTTTTTCTTCAGAGAAGAAAACTAGCAAAAATAGATTTTATTGTTGATAAATATTTTTTAAATGATTTTGAACCACAATAATTGTTCTTCCTCTACACAATTCTGAATTATAGTTCTTTAAATAAATAAAATAGACTGAGGTTAATGTTTGTAACTTGGATTAATGTGACAAAGTTTACTTCTACGTACTTGGAATTAAACCTTTCATTTTGGCGATAAAACAATTTCTTTTCATGCATATTTAAAAAAATAATAGCTATATAAAGTGTTTGTCAAGCAATTTGTACTTTGGTGGC
Source organism: Cyprinodon diabolis (assembly GCA_030533445.1). NCBI lineage: Eukaryota > Metazoa > Chordata > Actinopteri > Cyprinodontiformes > Cyprinodontidae > Cyprinodon > Cyprinodon diabolis. The sequence continues at coordinate 39,672,718 of CM060080.1, forward strand.
TTTCAAACTGATTTAGATATTCAAATAACTCAAAACATAGGAACGGCTGATAGGGATCTCGTTTCTATCCGGAACGTTTAGCGTGTCGGACAGAGGAAGGAACACTTCCTCCTCAGCTGTAAGCTGTTTGCTAACTGTAGAATAACAGAAGGATATGTAGCAGGAGAAAGAAATCATGTTTAATTTAAAGTCACTGCAGAGAAACAAAACAATCAAGTATGGAGTTCCTATGCTTGTAAGAAAAATGTTACATTAAACGTCTTTATTCGCCTGAACGGACTAGTAGAGGTTTGGCTTTATATTTAGCCTTATATCGGTTACTTGCCTAAAAACACTTGGATTATGGAAAACTTCCATTATAACAGATGTTTAGACATAATTTTTCTAATTTTATTTCGACATTATTGATATAATTTGATATATTTCAACGCCCTGTCTTTTCTGCCGCTGTTAAATTAACAAACATGGAAAACAATCGTTTGATTTGATCCATTAATATTCCATTTTGAAAATTAAAAGCAGCTATTAATGCCCATAAATATTTGAACATTCGCGACCAATAAAATGACTAGATTGTCATATTTAAATGCGGAAAATAACATTTACATACTAAACCTTTTACCTGAAAACAACAGTTCAATTGTTTTTGTTTTATTAATGTACTTTAATCCAGCATCTTGTTTCACTGTTCTCCTAGCTGACATATCTTCCTCTTAATAGCTTAGAAAATCCATGTTTGTTTTTATTTTTTCTTATTTTGTCTTGTTTTCAGCTGCTGGTCGTCGGCGGCTCCTTCGGTTTGCGGGAGTTTGCTCAGATCCGTTATGATGCCCAGAAGATCAGGAAAAGGGTTTGTTTCAACATCCTCTTTATTCTCACTTTACTAACAACTCAAACACAAACTTTGCAGGACCGTGTAAAATGCATACACGCCACCTAGTGGCTAGAACTGTAAGTGCAAAAAGAGGATGCATATATAATAACATATTTATTTAAATAGATGATTTAATGTTAGATTTTAAACGCAAACATACATTTCTTTCCTTTTAAAGAATAGAGCATGATATTTTCCTTTAAAAGTTGAAGCTTTTTTTTTTTTAAATAAACACTCTGCTTGTAGAAGAAAAATCCCCCAAACATTAAATGTGTTTTCTGGCCTGTTATTCTGTGCTTCCAGACACTATTTCAAAGTCTCTACATGTTTATAATTGATTATACTAGCTTTTTCATCTCTACATTTAATTTTGATATTAGCCTGGTAGATTATAACAATATATGTAATGGTATTGGAATATCATGGATTATATGGTTATGTGACCAAAGTGTTGTGGTGCGTGCTGTATAGCAGCACCCTTTGCAATACTCACTCCTACTGTCCATCGTCGCCACATGCTTATTCAGGCAGAGAGATTGCTGCAAGTTGCCAATTCGATGCAATCTACTTGGTTTCCCTTAAAACTTTCAGTTAATTTGAAAAATTAACCTAGCTTGACAGCAGTGTTAAATATTTGAATAAATTTTCAGACTACATCAGTTGTTCATAAGCATTTTATGGATAAAAATGAATTTAAACAGACTTGAATGCATAAGTTATGACCTCTGTCCTTTGTTTACTAAAGCTGAAGACTGGTTATGGTCACGGCCTTGATGTGGCTCCAGTGCAGAAACAGACACCAGCAGGCTTGATATTATGCTTTCAGTAGTTATAGCACTTAGCCTATATAAATGTTGCTGAGTTTAAAGAAAAGAACATTGGTAACATTTGCCCACCCGACCTGGGAAAAGTTTGGTAAATTGATCATACTGTGAAAACAGTTGATCTGCAGCCCCTTAAAGGTGACCTTAGAGATTTTCTTTTCCAGGAGTCATACTTAGCTTTTCAATTGTAACATTTCTTCTAGGAAAGTCATCTTTGTAGATTCAGAGGTTTGCTGGGTGATGCTGAAAACACTCTGCAGTGGCAGCTTTCCAGCAGACATCCAAAGGTTTTGGATGAAAACCTGCTGCAATTTATAATTGATCATTTTCATCCACCTTGAGGGAAAATAAAAAAACAGGCCTAGACGGCGATAGTAAAACATTTTTCACTATAGGTTAGTTCCTTTTTTTTTTATATATAGTCAGTTTTGCTTTTGGACCAAAAAAACCATCTCTGAGTATGTAGTGGTTCAAAGGTTCATCTATACTTTGATTGGTCCAGAGTGCATTATTTGACAAAGCTTTGCTTGATTTCTGATCGCTTTGACCATTTCTTTTGGAGACTAACAAACATTCTTGCATCCTGCGTCCCTTTTTCTAAAAATCAGGAGAATACAGGAGACTGACATAACACGGAAAAATAATAATTGATGCTGTTTGCAAATTCCTGAATATTTAGTAAAAGTGTTGATCTTTTGGCAGCCTTCCAGACCAGTTTGAGTCTTCCATTTAAAAAAAACAAAATACCAATTTCTCTATGCAGCTCCTTTTGTCTTCAGTCATTAATGGCTGCCATCGCTCTATCCCTGTTCATGTCTTATTTCGTTCAGATCTTTTATACTTTTCTCCAGACTGATGCTTTTGTACAATGACATCATTTGTAAACTTTATAAAAGCATGGCAGAAGCTCCAGGACACCAATATAAAGGCTGATTTAATTGTTCTCCCTTCTTAACTTAATATCATTTACATGTTGAAAAGGTTTTTTGAATTTACAAAACACTAGGATTTAAACAGAAGTAATAACACGTTTGGAAAAAATAAAAACCCCACTGTAGATGTGAACAGCAGCCTGATGCGTGTCTGGACACTGCAGTCACTAAGGCTTTATCTTTAGGGGTAAGTGCTGCTGTTTAGTGTTAAAGAAGAAAAAAGTTAGACTTTTTCTTTCGCTTTATAGCCAAATATGCTATAAACCTCTCAAAAAAGTCAATTAAGTCCTTGTTTTGTTAAGTGATCATAGGTTTAACTGAATTTTAATTCCTTAAATATTTAAATTCAATTGTAGTAAATCTTTGCAATGGATGGTTGAATATTTGTCAACTTCTCTAAGCACAAGAAACAGATTGTAATCTTCATAACAAATGTAAGGTCCACCTAATGTGGACTTTTCTAAATGTTTTTCTTTATACATATAAATAAATAAAAAGAAAATCATTTAGAAAAGTGGACATTTAAGTAAAAAAAAAATGATGTGACAATATGCTCTATCCAGAACTCCTTCAGTGGAAAAGTTTGACTTTCATCTGGTTTGATTTCATTAATTCGTCTTTAAAGAACCTTTGGCTATTATAGTTATTAATCGTTTAATTGAACTAAGAATCATTAGTTGCAGCCCATATATAAATATATATATAAATCTTTCTTTTTTTGTTCATTTAGCTTTCAGTCTAATGAAACTTTACTAATATTTAGGAGAATCTGACCATGTGCTCCCATTGCTTAAGGTTTTACTGCACTAAACCTAACAGGAAAGGTTAAATAAAATTCCAGTATTTAGGAAGTTGTGCAGACATTTCCTTATGGATGTCAAAAAGAAAGACAAAGATGTGAAACAGGTCTAATGTTTCATGAAATGGAAACGACTTAGTTAAAATGCTGATTATGTAAGGAGAAGCTGTCTGTGGAGCTCCACTGCACCGATGGACTCTGCTTCCAGTCATCTGGGATGGAGCCAGATGGTTGGAGCGTCTTTTGCTCCTGTTCATGTGAGGCAGTGGAGGATGATGGTGGATGAGCGCACCCTGCCCCAGGCCTTGTATCTGTGCCCCCCCCTCCATAGCTCACGCTCCTCCTGCGAAGGTGTGTGAAGCACACAGAGCTTCTCCAGCCCCGTGGAGTAAGAGTCGCCCCCTCCTGCCCCCCCCCCCCCGCATGCAGTTTAATGCAGTGAATATTTAAACGGTGGAGACGTGCACATTCTTAAAAGCACTCTTCAAGCTTTTGCTTGGATTGGGATCAGCTGATTGCATTAGCCAGCTCTCTCAGATATCTCATACATGCTGAAACCGCTGTCGGAGATTAAGTCCAGCGTGATTACATTTGCATTTTCTCCTCAATGATTTAATTTAGCCTCAAGGCGAGGATGAACTCCAAGGCTCTTTATTCCTTGCAGGACTTCTTTCTTTTTTAGCTTTTTAATGGCTTCATGTATTGGATGTTTTTGTATTAAGTACAGCTAGTAGACGGTAGGGTACTAATTGTTCAGGCTATTCATTCTCTGGCTTGACAGCTGTAAAATATTCTACAAATAATTTATTAGCCATGGTAATGTAGGTCTAATTAGTCATCAGTCATACAGAAAAAACCCTTAGCATTGTTACAGTGAAATATTATGAACTCATTAAAAGTAATGATCAGCGTGGGATTGATTTCAGAGCTATTCTTGGGGAGAATGTAGAACCCTGTAAAGCTGCTCTGGACCCGACCTTTGACCTCTGACACAAACATGTGTCAAAGATTTTTTTTTTGGTTAAACTTGAACTTATGGAGGATTATATTGATGCTGAATAGGTCGACTTTATAGTCACAGAAATTGATTCTTCTCAAATTTTTGGAGTGGCAGCTTTATTTTGGTCCGAATTGTCACTGCCTTTCCTAAATAGGAACCCCTCTTGATTTATTTTACATGTATTTAGAAAATGCAGTAAAACCATAAGGCCAATAATCCAAGTTTATGTGCAGCATATTTTAAGTGCCGCCGCCGATTCTCTAATTAATTAAGTCTGGACTTTGGGCCCTGCTGTGAAGTCTGCCCACAGTATCATACCACAACCTCCGTGTTTCACTGTCAGTTTTCTCCTTTTTATGATGGTATTTTGCTTTACAGTGAAAAATGTGGGTTTTAAAAGTAATCTTACCCCATATAAGTAATAATAACGTATTATAATGTATTACAGGAACTCTTAAAGCAAATGGAGCAGTGAAAAATGTTCTGTTCTTCATCTGTGGTTTTGCAGCTGGATCCTTCACTGGAGGCGAAGGTGAATCCACAGAAGCAGGCGGTCATACTGGAGGAGGAATATGAGGTAAGGAGAGCGAGGCGTAGAAACGCTGTGGATGAAAACAGGTTAGCCTGCAGTTTATAGCAGGATTCTTTGTCTGTGCAGTTTTGAATGAGTTATTGCACAGAGCAGGAGTCTGAAACCTGCAACTCCTGAGCCATAAGTGGCTCTCAATGGCTCTTTATTGTGGCTAAATGTATAAGTTATAGTTTTGAATATAGTATAATAATATGTAGCTTGAAAGAATGACTAAATTGAATTTCCAGAACGAAATGGCAGTGAAAGAACTAGTAACATGTTTTTAAATCTAATGTTTTTCCTTATTAGCTTGAAACAAGTTTGTTTTATATAATTTTCCACATATATTAACATCCAGGCAATCCATATTTCTTCTTTCTGCAAAAGCTTTTTTTTTTCATTGTTCAAACCTAAAAATACAAATAAAATGGGTCTTTAAAGTGGTGACTAATGTCATGTAGCAGATATTTAACAATAAATTGTTTATCCAAAAAAATGTTTCATATTTGCAGCACTAATCAACTTATTTCACTGGATTTGGAGCAAGACGGCTCATTGTGTGTTAAAGGTCTCAGCCTCCTGCTATAGGGCATGCTTGCAAAATGATAAGGGGGTGGGCTATCTGTTTTTTGTTGTTCCGATTTGAAACAGTAGATGTCATTACTTGTTGCTCCATACATGAAAGGTTGAGTGTAAAAAAAAAAAAACCTGCATATGTAGCAATAGCTGCAGCCTTGAAGCAAAGTGTAACGGTAGCTGCAGTCGTAGCTATGACTGAAACTGAAGTAAAAAAAAAACTGCTTTTTTTTCTTTTTAATCTTTCCAGAAGTTGAAGGAAATTCATCTAGACGAGTGGAAGAACATCCGTGGTCCTCGTCCCTGGGAGGACTCCAGGGAGTACCAGGAGCAGCAGCGCAAAAATCTCAGCAAAACAGACTGAGGCTGCGGCCCGAGCTCGCTGTACGCACGCACAGAAACACCAGATCACAGAAGACAGAGCAGAGCCCCACGGAGACGACGCCACTGATGTTTGCTTATCCTCCACGCTGCCTGCAGCTCTGCAGCCCTCAGCCTGTGTTGGACCCGAGTCCTTGGAAACGTTCTATTGGAGTAAATACTGCTGGTTTCTTCTGTCCGTAAATTATCCAGAACCACTATTTAAACATTACTCCTGTTAAAATATGTTAATTCAATAAAATGTGTTCCTAAAACAAGTTGATCGGGAGTTTTACCAAACAGCCAACAGGTGGCATTTCACCTCCAGCTCCAAAGATTTTTTCAATAAATTATTACTTTTCCTCCTAAAACCTAAATTTGCTCCACGTTATTTACCCAAAAAAAGGAAAGAAATCCCAAATAAAGGTCTGTTTACAAGGATATTGCATTGATTCACCTGCTTCAAAATAGAAAAGAAATAAGAGGAGAGCTCTGCGTTTCCTCAGGCTTTCCAAGTCTCAGGAGTAATCTGTTTCTCTGACAGTTATTACTTCTCACTGCAGCGGATTGATTGTGTTTGTTATGAAAATAGTATTACTTATGCATTTTTTGTCAAACAAAACAATGTAACAGCATTTTTGCTGAAGGTTTTATGACTTGGATCTGTAGGTATATGTAACCTCTGGGTGATTGACGAGCGGCGTGTTCGACTGTGAAATGAGCCGTCTTTGCGGCTGCTCTCGCCTGGAACATTGTCATAAAGAAACATTTTCTATGATCACGTTTCGATGATGATTGGTCAGAAAGTAACTGTAGGTCACAGCACAAAACAGCTTCCTTAAACCAGTAGCTTCACTGTTGCTCAATTCTGAAGCCTATAGGTTGTTAATTCTGTGGGAATCTCTTTTTTTTCTTGATATTTATTCTCCAATTGATGTTCCTTACATTTTAATCTCTTAGACTTAGACTCAACTTTATCCCTTGGGATTACTTCTTCAGGGAAATTCTGCTTCCAGTAGCTTATATAAAATACAAACAGTTAAAGCAAGATGCCATTAAAGTAAAAAAAATAAAACTTCCTATCGTCTCTTCCTCTCCCCAAGTGAGGAGTTTTACAGCCTGATGGCTTGAGGAACAAAGAATTTCAGCAGTCTGATGTTGCTGCATTTAGGGAGGATGTGAAGGCGGTGTGCAGAGGGTGGCTGGCATTGTTAATAATGTCCAATAGTTCCTTAGTTCCTTCCTTAGTTTGTTCCTTAGTTCCTTCCTTAGTTTGTTCCTTAGTTCCTTCCTTAGTTCCTTCCTTAGTTTGTTCCTTAGTTTGTTCCTTAGTTCCTTCCTTAGTTTGTTCCTTAGTTCGTTCCTTAGTTTGTTCCTTAGTTCCTTCCTCAGTTCCTTCCTTAGTTTGTTCCTTAGTTCGTTCCTTAGTTAGTTCCTTAGTTCCTTCCTTAGTTCCTTCCTTTGTTCCTTCCTTTGTTCGTTCCTTAGTTCGTTCCTTAGTTCTTTCCTTAGTTTGTTCCTTAGTTCCTTCCTTAGTTTGTTCCTTAGTTCGTTCCTTAGTTTGTTCCTTAGTTCCTTCCTTAGTTCCTTCCTTTGTTCCTTCCTTAGTTTGTTCCTTAGTTTGTTCCTTAGTTCGTTCCTTAGTTTGTTCCTTAGTTCGTTCCTTAGTTTGTTCCTTAGTTCCTTCCTTAGTTTGTTCCTTAGTTCCTTCCTTAGTTTGTTCCTTAGTTCGTTCCTTAGTTTGTTCCTTAGTTCCTTCCTTAGTTCCTTCCTTTGTTCCTTCCTTTGTTCGTTCCTTAGTTCCTTCCTTAGTTCCTTCCTTTGTTCGTTCCTTAGTACCTTCCTTAGTTCCTTCCTTAGTTTGTTCCTTAGTTCCTTCCTTAGTTCGTTCCTTAGTTTGTTCCTTAGTTCCTTCCTTAGTTCCTTCCTTTGTTCCTTCCTTTGTTCGTTCCTTAGTTCCTTCCTTAGTTCCTTCCTTAGTTTGTTCCTTAGTTCGTTCCTTAGTTTGTTCCTTAGTTCATTCCTTAGTTTGTTCCTTAGTTCCTTCCTTCCTTCCTTCCTTCCTTCCTTCCTTCCTTCCCCTATCATTTCTGTCTCTCTTCATTTCCTTCTACCTTGTGTCTCTTTCCCTTTGTGCTTTCCTCCGTGTCGTTCCTTGTGCCCTTCTTTTGTTTCTTGTATCCGTACGCCATCAGCCAGTTTCAGATATTTAGAGGATTCAAATGAACCTATCTTGGTGTAGAAGCCTGTGTAATCAATTATTGGGAAATCTTTGAATTTATATTAAAAAGCTTGAAATAACAGTTTTACATGACGGATAAGCAGGAGTCCCACCTAAAACAGTTTTAATTTGAACCTGTGGGTAGAATTTAGAGCAGTGGAAAAACTGAGTTTGATGGTTGATGAACACGTTTGAGTTTTTTTTAGCTAATGTATATAAAATATAACTGCTTATAATAATTTTATTAAAGATGTTTAAACTCTATAAACATTTTTATTTTGCAGTTACAGTGGGGCAAAAAAGTATTTAGTCAGCCACCAATAGTGCAAGTTCTCTCACTCAAAAAGATGAGAGAGGCCGGTAATTTTCATCATAGATATACCTCAACTATGAGAGACAAAATGAGAAAAAAAAAATCCAGAAAATCACATTGTCTGATTTTTAAAGAATTTATTTGCAAAATATGGTGGAAAATAAGTATTTGGTCAGTTACAAACAAGCAAGATTTCTGGCTCTCACAGACCTGTAACTTCTTCTGTAAGAGGCTCCTCTGTCCTCCACTCGTTACCTTCATTAATGGCACCTGTTTGAACCCATTATCAGTATAAAAGACACCTGTCCACAACCTCAAACAGTCACACTCTAAACTCCACCATGGCCAAAACTAGAGAGCAGTCAAAGGACACCCGAAACAAAATTATAGACCTGCACCAGGCTGGGAAGTCTGAATCTGCAATAGGTAAACAGCTTGGTGTGAAGAAATCAACTGTGGGATCAATTATTAGAAAATGGAAAACATACAAGACCACTGATAATCTTCCTCGATCTGGGGCTCCACGCAAGATCTCATCCCGTGGGGTCAAAATGATCACAAGAACGGTGAGTAAAAATCCCAGAACCACACGGGGGACCTAGTGAATGAGCTGCAGAGAGCTGGGACCAAAGTAACAAAGGCTACCATCAGTAACACACTACGCCGCCAGGGACTCAAATCCTGCAGTGCCAGACGTGTCCCCCTGCTTAAGCCAGTACATGTCAAGGCCCGTCTCAAGTTTGCTAGAGAGCATTTGGATGATCCAGACGATGACTGGGAGAATATCATATGGTCAGATGAAACCAAAATAGAACTTTTTGGTAAAAACTCTACTCGTCGTGTTTGGAGGAGAGAGAATGCTGAGTTGCATCCAAAGAACACCATACCTACAGTGAAGCATGGGGGTGGAAACATCATGCTTTGGGGCTGTTTTTCTGCTAAGGGACCAGGACGACTGATCCGTGTGAAGGAAAGAATGAATGGGGCCATGTATCGTCAAATTTTGAGTGAAAACCTCCTTCCATCAGCAAGGGCATTGAAGATGAAACGTGGCTGGGTCTTTCAGCATGACAATGATCGCAAACACACCGCCCGGGTAACGAAGGAGTGGCTTTGTAAGAAGCATTTCAAGGTCCTGGAGTGGCCTAGCCAGTCTCCAGATCTCAACCCCATAGAAAATCTTTGGAGGGAGTTGAAAGTCCGTGTTGCCCAGCGACAGCCCTCGAACATCACTGCTCTAGAGGAGATCTGCATGGAGGAATGGGCCAAAATACCAGCAACAGTGTGTGAAAACCTTGTGAAGACTTACAGAAAACGTTTGATCTCTGTCATTGCCAACAAAGGATATATATAAAAAGTATTGAGATGAACTTTTGTTATTGACCAAATACTTATTTTGCACCATATTTTGCAAATAAATTCTTTAAAAATCAGACAATGTGATTTTCTGGATTTTTTTTTCTCATTTTGTCTCTCATAGTTGAGGTATATCTATGATGAAAATTACCGGCCTCTCTCATCTTTTTAAGTGGGAGAACTTGCACTATTGGTGGCTGACTAAATACTTTTTTGCCCCACTGTAGATTGAAGTTTCACATGATAGAACAACAAAAGCTCAGTCATATTTGAAAAATGGATATTAAATAAAAGTAATCTGATTTCTAAGCTTGTATTTGGATGCCACCCGTCTGAGCGCATCTTTTTGAAGAACCAGTCTGAATATGCAGCCACCCCAGCTGCACTCTGGAGACTGAAATTCTGCCTGTTTTTGTTTTTTGCAAAATAACTCAGATGCAGTCCAATGGATGTAAAAGTATTAATGAAAAATTGTTTTTCCACACATTCCTAAAGCTCTGAACTTTGACTGTACCAACTCTCAGTTTTTGCAGGCCCTATATATATAGATATATATATAGATAATTTAAATTTTCCTTATATGAAGAATGTATGAATTGTGATTGTTATTAAAAACTCTTGTAAGATTACAACAAAAGGTGATGTTTCCAGCTGCAACAACATCATTTATATCGAGCGATAACGAGTCGTCTTTAAGTGTTGTTTTAATGACCTATGTGCAGTAATGACGTCTGGATGGCTGCTGAAATCCTCAGAGATCACCATCAACACATCGAGGTGTTTGTGTTTATATCATAGCAACGATGGAGCCGAGATCCTCATATAATCCAAGCAGAAGCAGCTATCAAAACAACAGCTGATCTCTGATTTGTCTGATTCAGATAAAACCTGTTTAATTATCAGAGTCTAAAGACATCGGTAACAGAAGCATGTTTTCAATCCCACCATATGCTTCAACACGGCTTCTTCCACGGCTCTCTATGCAGTCCGGATCACAGATAATCTCGTAACTGATGTGCTGGAGAGCCAGATATTTGTCTGCAGTTAGATCAGGTTTTTCCTCCAGATCTTTTCATTTTTCTAGTTTATTTTCCAGTTAACTTCCCAGTTACATTAAAAAGTAGCTCTCAAAAATGTTCACACTGGTGTTAAAATTTTTGTTTTTTTTACTTGGACAATGATTCAGTTTGTTTTCCCACATTTCCCCTCATATCCTGTACAACTAGGTGAAAAAACCCCAAAAAATAAAGCAAAGTCGCAAAATAATAATATGCTTTAAATAGATTAAAAACTACCATTACCTGATTGTGCAAACAGACAAAAAAAAAATGCTGAAAACAGATTTATTTTCAGAATTTGCTCAGTTTGAGCGGAGATCTGCGATAAATTCTTGGATATCTGATTAATCTTACATTCTTTTTAGCTTTCCCAGTAGGATTTTGATGTCATTTCCTAATTTTTATTTAAAGTCACTGTTAAAAAGGATCGAACAGAAATTATTGTACAAAGGTATCAAGGGCTTACAACAAAAAATCAACAGCATTTCACAGAAACTGTTGCAGACTGTAGGTTAGTTCTGGCTGCAGGGATTATGGGACAACTGGGAAATTAGAAACTAACCATGAGGAGAGCAGTACTGCTGAAAGAGCTGCAGGAGTCTCCAGTAAGTACTGGTTATGGTCAGTGTGTCATAACAGACGCCTGCATTCTATATTCATGCAGTAGTGAACAGAGTTACAAGAAAGGATATCCTAAAAACAAAAAAGATATTGCAAATAGTGTGACGGTCTAAAAAATATAAAAAGTTGAACACCTTGACATTAATTCCAGTTTGCCTGCTGGACAAGAAAACAACACATCACCAAAATGGCTGCATACATTTAACAGGAAAAGTGGTGGCAGCGTCATGGTCTGGGCCTAAGACTAAAAAAAGCTTTTAACCCCTTGAAGCCTGAATTGATATACATGTATATAAAAAAGACATTTTGTGTGTTTTTCCGTTTCAATGTGATGCCAAATTAAAATGTATTAATATTACTAAAAAAATAGAAATGAAGGTAAAAAAAAAGTATTCAACTATTAATCCTAGTTAAATAAACGGAGATCGATGGATTTCATTCAGTCGGCACATTTATTCAGATCTTTGCAAAGAGAGAACAGTTCATCATACAGCCCTCATGGCAGCATTCTGCTCTGTTCTGATCTGGGCAGGGTTCGTCCCCCCCTACTTACAACAATGGAAAGCAGTCAGAGTCATAACAAATTACACACACTTTGGTTAACAGTAACATGTTATGAATAAACCTTGAGAAAGAATCTGGATTGTTATGGGAAGAAGCTCTGTCTGGTCTACAAACAACATTCTGCAGGGAATGGTGTGGCCTTGAGAGAGAAACAGACTGAGTGAAAACTTTTATAGTGAGTAAATATGAATATTAATATATAATTAGAGAAAGATATAAATTTTCCCACAACAATTTTGTAACAGCAGTTATAACTGCACATAATGATAACATTACCTAAACTAGCACTGAGGTGATGGAAAAATGCTATAGTGGCTGTTTGCCTACAGTGCAAAAATGTTCTAAAAATCAGTAAAAATATCTTAAAATAAGTGTATTTGCCCTTAATATGAGTAGGAAAAGAAGATGCTCTGCCAATGGAATGAGCATTTTTACACTTAAAATAAGATTATTAGATATTATGCACTTAAAATAAGAGACTGCAGTTATTCTTCTTTCTTATTTTAAATGTACATGTCTTGTTCCAATGACAAAGTGTCTGAATTACCTGCTCAATAGAATTTTTTTTTCCCTATTTTAAGAAAAATTGCCTTACTTACATAGATGTAAATTTTTTGCAGTGTAACACAAGCGTTTTGTTGCTTTTTAGCAACAACAGGCATCAAAGGGTTAAGGATGCCATTTTAAAGAATATTGAAGGCTGGTGCCTAAAAGGATAAGATACATGATCTGTTCACATTTAAGGCGCTTAAAGGAGGCTTCAACTTCTCACTTTGATCCTGGGAGAAATTTATCTTTTAATGCTGCTCTATTCTCCTCCCATAGCTCTGCTAACAGATGTGCTGCTCCTCTATGCACTTCTGTTTTCTCCCCTTATATTTCCCTCCTTTTTATGTCATTCATTTTGCCAAATCACTCGGTGGACAGTAAAATGTCTGGAGGTTTGAAGGCGTGTTAATATCAAATTAAAGTATGGTGAGTTTATATAACAAAGAAGCCGATGCTGGTGGAGTACCTAAAAGCTTAAGGTAGCTCTACTTTATCATATTTTTACTCAAGTAAAAGTAAAAAAGTAGCCTTTAAAGGAATCACTCAATTAAGATGAAACACTCTTTGCTAAGAAGACTACTCAAGTAACTGATCTGCTTACTACCCATCAGGGACATGCACGGATAGACACTAGGTGGTGCCCTCCTGAAGTCATTTTATATTTTTAACTTTTTTTAGTCTTTGGCCCAAAATACCATTTATGAATTCAAAAGCCTGTCAAACCCGGAGTCTAAATTTTTGTAATGTTGCTCCTGTGAGACATGTAGCCGCACCTCAATAGAGCGTTGCCATGGTGAAGGGCCGGCAAACCATCCAGGTAACTAAGCAAACATAAAAACCTCCTTCACAACTGTTTAGCTGATAGCAAAACATCTTTAATTGCCTCTACCAGGAACCAAGGGAGGGTTTAAAATGCAACTCTTTCATTAAATTAGAAAAAAAAATGGAACAAAGCATCTCATAGATGTAATTATTGATTTTCGGTAATGGTCTCTGTCAGAGACTCCCTGATGATGATCTATTTGGCTTTTTTCTGATGACAACTACAGCACTCAAGTTATCTTTTGTCTGTTAAACATTTGATTTAAAAGCAAACATAAGACCAAATTATTACAGTTCGTAAAAATAACTTTTAAGGTATAGTGGAGGATTTTCATGAATTTTTGAAAAGACCCGCCCTCTCCACTTTCAAAAGAAAAGGCACATGCACAACTCCCAGGAGGGACGTCTATTAAACGTGTGCGAGAGCGTGCATGAGCCCATTTCTCCTCGTGCACGCTCTGTTTAGAAGTTGCTTTTTGCATCGCTCATACAAGCTTACTTTCAAAAAGAAGATTTACAATTTTTCCACTATGTAAAACTCACCGATAAGTGAAAATGGGGACGAGCACGTAGGACGGCCTTACATGAACATATCACCAGAATGATTGACAATTACGAGGACCACTTATTTAGATGATCCACCCAGAAAAAAAACATCCTCCACTATAGCTTTAAAAGAGTTCTACTCAGTTAAAGAGGGGTGTTGATTAAACAAAAATGACCTCAAAATATGTAAAATTCTCCGAAAATAACTGTATTCCCCCCTAATCTGAATAGGGAAATAAGATGATCTGTAAGTGAAATGAGAGTTTATAACCTTAAAATACAATTATTACATTTTATGCATTTGCAATAAGATAGTAGAGTTTTTTTCACATTTTAAATGTAAATCTTAGTTAATCTGCATATTGTCATCTATACTCAATAAGCCTAACAATATTTTCAGGAATCCTGGGCTTTAAATTAGTGCATTTGAACGTGTTATTTATTTAATTGACATCAGAGGAACTGTGTGGAAGAAAGGTGAGTGTGACAGCAAGGTCAATTTGAAATGTTGAAAGGTTAACTTTGTTATTTTAAATAATAAGTATTGTCTAATTTTGAAATTTAATTCAAAAATAGGCCTTTTTAAATGATTCATGCTGTCTTTGTGGATTGGAGACTGTGGCTTCAGGATTCCTTCAATAATTTAACCATAACTGGGCTGCAAAATATTTATGATGTTTGAATAGAAAAGAGAAAACTAGACCACATTTTATCCTTACATAGCAAAATCCACAAACTCTATAGAGTTGCTGAAATATGTTATGTGGAGCTTTAAAGCTAAACATTGTAAAAAAGGCAGCATTCATACGAAGAAGAAGTGGGTTTGGGGAGTCAAGAAATGGCTCCTGTACTTATTGGGTTTAGTCTCTCTCTCTCTCTCTCTCTTTCATTTCATATCTATAAATAGACGGACGCTTGGCAGCTGAGGGGTAGTCCGCGCAGAACAAGTGCAGCCTCTGGCTGTTTCACTTCATTCCCCACATAATGAGCCAGACGGAACACGTGCAGATCGCCGCCGTCACTTCCACTCTCTCTGCCACCGCCACCAAGCCAGGGAGGCAGGGGCCACACGTTGTCATGGAAACGTGGCTGTATGGCAGAGGGGGTCCCGTTGCGGAGCTGCTTTGCACACAAACTGAGACCCCCTCCAGACTGTCTCCTTCCATCCCATGCTTCTGAGTCTCTCCTTCTCTCAGTGTGTCAGGGCTGAGATGAAAAGCACGAACTCCGGAGTCCTAACCTGCCTCTCATAGGTAATGGACCCAGTATGGGTTTACCAGTCTAACCAGTCCTCCTCTGCAAATATATTGTGAGCGTCTGAATGTTTAGATCCGATTGCTGAAGAAGTCTCCACCAGGCCAAATATTAGTCTCTGTGGATTTTATCTGAGGGTACACACATTATGAACACTTTAGGCTGGACTTCTGCCTGATGGTTCTCCACTTCGCATTTACAAATGCTTAGTCCTGAGGTGGTGAAATTCTGTTGATGTTGCATAGCAAGAAAAAAAGCTCTTGTTTAGCATATTGATACACAGAGAATTAGAGAAAGCAGATTTTCCCCATTTTACAGCCACAAACATCAGTTTTAATGTATTTTTCAGGCCCTCTTTTCTCTCTGACATCCCTGAATAACAGAAATCGGGAGTCGATATATTTGCACATGAAGATCATCTGTGTAAAATTCAATCTGAATACAAATCCAGCTGTTTAGTGAAGGCTCAGACTGAGGCAGCATCATGAAAACACAAACGCAGTAGAGAAGGTGTGAAGACATTTATTCTGGAAAGTTTGGGTTCTAAATATACCACAGATTACGTTTTAATTCCGCGGTTGGCAACGTCGCCTTGAGTGCCATCATCCTGCAGCTTTTGCATTCATCCCTTCTTCAACACACCGTAAGCAAATAAATGGTTAGAGCTCTAATAAACTTTTGATTTGGATTTTTGTTTCAGGTGTGTTGGAGCAGAGATGCATAGGAGAGCTACAGGATGGTGGCAATCTCCGACTGATCTTCCCTGATAGAGGAGGGGTTAGAAATACTGCATCCAATTCTATAGCGATGTTACATAAAAGATGCAATCATTTTACATTTCAAAGATTTTTTTATGCAACTTTCTGAATTGCAGCCTACTTCCTACTCAAACATCCTAAGATGATATCCTTTTAGCTCCAGTCATTTTGCATATTGATTAACATGTATTTGTGATTTGGGTTTTTTATTGTATTCATATTTCTCTGTAATCTTAATAACATTCCAGTGATCACACATCGAATGGACAAATAGCGAGAAATCATACAAGTTTTGACAGAAATTCATAGAAAATGACGGTTTGTATTTACATTCATTGCATTTTATATGGAGTGGTTGTTTTCTCTTCTTTTGAGACAGTTTTCATTACTAAAAAGTTTTATGACAGAAAAATGGTTTTATGACTTTTCCACTTATAATTTGGCTGACCTAAAATATAGTGACTTACAGCTTTAGATTAAACACATTCATTTTTTTTTTCCTTCATTCCCTCTGTGCTCAGTGCTGCAAAGAGTTTAGAGAAAATGTTTAAAAGAAGAATCTCCTTAAAATTTAAAACACAGAGACACCAACTTCTCCAAAACCTTGGAACTAAGAGAAAAGCTAACTTACCAGCTGGGAAGGACAGGAGGTAACTGAGGGATCGTGTCTGTTGTCATTTAGATGATGTGAGCCTTTAGCATTGCCAGCGTTTCATTAAGGTGAAGCCTGTATATCTACACTCATCACTCTTTTTTTACCAAGTCCTCCGGGGTTGTGTTGCTTTGCTCTCTGTGACGGACCGACACCTTTGCGTCAAGCTGCAAACACTCTTTGGTAGCAGCAAATGGGCCCCCAGGCCCAAGGTCCTCTGATCGTGATGGGAGGTGACGCTTTACCTTTCTTATCTCACAGCTTCACTATACATTACTAACTGCTGAGAGCCGACATCGCTCAGGGGGTGATGTCAGCAATGGCTCTTGCTCTCACCTCTTCCTCCCCTCCAGCTGAGCCCTTAATGTCACAGATTATTATTTTCCTGCAAAAGTTGTTGCAGGTCAAGCATACACAACTATTAGCATGGGTAGAGAGACATTAGTATAGCAGCATAGCGCTATCCATTCTATCTGGGATTGGTTCTTATGTGAATTAACTGGTTTAACGTGTCATTCATAAGGCATATTAGTAAAGTAGAAGTAAAACCTTTTTCTGAAATTATGGCTGCAAGTTTGTCGCCGTTAGTCTCTCTTTCAATTTTGTACAACTTTTCCTTATATTATGCGATATAGTATTATTTGCTTATATTTTCTTAAAGGTATAGCAACTTTTAAAGAGAGCATGCACGAGGAGAAATGGGCTCGTGCACGCTCTCGCACGCAGCTTGATAGGCATTCCCTCTCAGTACAGGTGCAGGGTTGTGCATGTGCATTTTTATTTTTTAAAGTAGAGAGGGCGGGTCTTTTCATAAAAAAAAAAATGAAAATCTGCCACTATACCTTTAAATCTCTTCACTGCTTCATGTTTGCACTTAGGACTGGACCTTCTGAAGTGTGAATAACTCTTTATATGCCATATGGTTTGGGTTGTTAAAAAAGCTAAACCAAAGCTGAAGTCTCAAGTCTTCTGTAGCCTCTTACTGGTTTCCTTACATATTTTTTTGATATTTATACTCCTTACCATGAATTCTGACCAGCTTCTTTGTCTCCTTCTTTGTTCTCCTTGTCTTGCTTGTCATCTTATACACATTGGTTGGTTTGCATTTGTACCTCTAATAGTTCTATGACTTCTAATGGCGAAAGTTTTTTTTTGGGGTAAATCAGAGTAAAAATAGGCTAGAAGAAAATGCAAGTCAAATTATAGAGGATTTTATGTGTAATCAACCAATATTTGTAACACAAATTTATTAAACCTTTATGTTGGTCTGTAATATAGAATATCAACTGATATAAAATAAGATTTTGATTCTACCTGGAAAGGTTATGGGTATGAACACTTTTACAATTAACAGGATGGTCAACTATGAAGCAGAAGGAACCATGATGCAGAAGAATAGAGTCGCAATTTTTAGTTAATGCTACCAGTCACTATATTATCAATACATCTGATAGAAGGAAAACTGGCAGGTATGGTATTTTACCATTAGTCATCTCTAAGCTCTGATGAGAGAAGTAAAAATAGGTCCAGGATTCCAATTATATGCAATCATACAATGCATGCTGGTTCCAGGTTCATTTAACCAGCCTACACACCAATCTGTCCAGAGTGTAAAAAGCTGTCACACACTTTCATTCAGATAAGACATCTTCATTAAAAATGCAGCTATTTCCATGCTGATTACAGCTCCGCATAGAGACAAGGCGACATGCTGATGTTGACTGGAATGGCTCATCATAAACTTTCCCACCTCACACCCCCTGCCCTCTGGGTAAGTGATTATTTATGACTTCTCTATTTACAGACAGGCAAATCGGAACAAGTTATTAGAATTTTGTAATACGAAGCTGGGTTGTGTAATTAAAATCGGATCCAATTGATTTTCCCTGCTTTGCAAACAGGCAGCATTCCAAAGGAAAAGGACTTTATATGCTGCAGCAGGAAGGGCTGCCCCAAGTCTCTTTCTGTTGTTTCTGGACAAATGGACAAGAATTCACTATTAACCAAGAGCTAATTATTTAAAAAAAACTTTTAAATGTTGAAATGAATTTACATACAGTTATTTTTAACCTGGGAATTTTTGCAGCACTTCAGCTCTTTGTGACACTGTAATAAGAGGTGATGGGTGGTTTAACATCCTCCCTTTTTGATCAGTCTGGCTGTCTGTCTCATCAGCACTCTGACTGGGTTGCATCAATGGCTAAGTACCCACAGATGCAAAACTGCAGCAAAAATGACCAAAGAAGAGCATCGATTTTTGTCTGTTTTAACATAGGATGTACTGAAGGTCTCACAGAAACTGGCGGGGGGGAAAACATGTTTGATCCTAAGTCAAGCTTATAGTTAATGCTTCTATGTTTGGTCTAATGGTTGTGGGTCCTGGAATACAGCAAGCCATTTTAAGCAAAAATGGTTTTAATCATGGTTTAAACAACTTGGGGCTTCAAAACTTTTACACTTCTCTAGGAGATTATTCCAAAATAGTGGAGCTTGATAACTAAGGCTGCTTCTCCATGTTTAGTTCTGGTTCTTGGTATACAAACTAGATTAAAGCCAGAAGACCTGAGAGGTCTGGGCAGTCGATATACTAAATACTGGTCAAAAATGTTTTTTTGGTGCTAAGACATTCTTTCTGTTATTATTCATTCTATTATTTTAATGTCTATTCTCTGAGAGACGGGAAGTTAGTGGAAGGACTTTGGAACTGGGGTGATGTGCTCCACTTTATTAGTCTTACTAGTCAGAATGCAGGCAGCAGGAGTTTGGATCAGTAGCAGCTGAAAGACTGACTTTTGAGGCCGACCTGTGAAGAAACAATTACAGTGACCAATTCTACTTAAGATGAATGCATGAATTAGTTTTTGAAGATTATGCTGACAATTTAGTCATTCAATCATGGAGATGTTCTTTAGCTGATAGGCTGACTTTGTTACTGTCTTTATGCGCCTCTGAAGGTTCAGGCCAGAGTTGATCACTTTGTAATAGTGGCAGCTGTGTGCTAACTATTAACTCTCCTCCCATGGTCCAGAAATGGTAAAAAAAAAATCAATTTCTGCATAGAGATGATAATTTAAGTTGATTAAAACGATCGTAGGTTGGGGAGCATAGACGCAATGAACAGGAAGGGCCCTAAGATGGACCCTTGGGGAATGCCACAAGTCATTTCTTTGTGGTCTCTTATGTAGAATTCCATAATAACATAAGTTGGTAATGTCCTGCAGGCGGACTACAAAGGCAGCCCGGTTTTTCAGGTCCTCTAATAGAGAGTGAGCAGCAGTGTTAAATTCTGCTCCAAGAACCACCACTGTGGTTCTTCCACAGTGTATTTATAAAGATGTTATTGAACACCTTGACAATGGCAATGTCTCTACTGTGGTGAGCATGGAAGCCTGTCTATTGAAACATCTGGTCAGAGCTCTTGAAAAAACTGCACCCAGGCATATGAACTTGTACCTGAGCTTATTGCCAAAAATTCAGGAATCTTAGTAGAACAGCTAACCAGACTTTTGTAGAGTTTGTGAGAGAAAAGAATGTTTTGTTTAGTAAATGGTGCCATGAAGCCAATAGCTGATCTTTCTGCCCCACAGACAACTCTGCAACTCTTTTTTGGAATATGTGGTTTCTGTTGTGGGCATTGAAAAAATCTTTCTGTCAAGATTAGGCCTCTTTGGCTCTTTGAAAGCCTTTGTTTGGTCTCAAATGCTGCTTATCAGGCTGCATTGGAGTCAGCTAACGTACGGTTGTGCAGTGCACCAGAACTAGCTGCACCACATTTTAAGGGTTCCTCTAAATTTGAAGTTGATGCCAGCTCATGTAGCAAAGCAGTTGTGTCATGATCTTAGTGCTGATGACAGGCTTAACTACTCATTTCCTTCACCTGCCTACAGTAACTCAGCCCGTTTTCTCATTACAGTTCATCTGATCCACCTGCTCCTGCTTCTATTTAATCAGCTCTCTAACATCAGTGCCAGATTATTCACGAGCCCGTGGTGGGAGTATTTCAGCATTACCTTAAGTGTTTCTGATGACCTGATCCTGACCTGTTCTGTCTCTCAATCAATGAGCCCTCCTGTTACTGTCTGATCTGTTTTAACCTGCCTGCTTCCAATCATCAGGCAAGATTATTTCAGCATTACCTTAAGTGTTTCTGATTACCTGATCCTGTTAGGAATCCAGTCTGTGTGGGTTGTGTTTTGGTGTTTTTCTCTCCCTCCACCACCAGGTGGTGCCCTGTCCTTGTTGGTCCTCCTGCACACCTGCGGCTGGTTGGCTCATCACTGGGGAGTATTTGAGCGGCGGTCTGTCACTAACTCGACGCCAGAGTGTTTGCCAGTTTTGGGTACTCTACCCGAGCTGAGTTTAGCTTAGTCTAACTGAATCTTTGTTTCTCTGAGTTCTAACGTTGTTTTTGTCTTTTGCCTTTCGGCAGGAAGTCATCCTGCATACTGGATTATTGGCGTTCTCCCCCCTGGAAGGATTTGTTTGAGCTTCACACTTAGCAGGGGATTTATCTCCTAATGTCCCATTCAAGTACTCCTGGAAATCTAAGTGGCAGTTCGCTCCATTGCTCCTCAGGAACCAACCAATTCAAAACCTGTCCGCCCTCCAACGAGCCACTCTATCTCTGGAATAGCCCACACCGACTGGATACTGGGAAGCAACCTTTCTCCACAAACGTGAGTCCAGTTTACCTCTGTTTTTGCAAGACGTCGTTCAAAGTTCCCACGGACCCTGAACTAACCTCTTTGAACCTCCCCTCTTACTTCCAGTTCCGGTTCACCAGCCCTCTGAGTTCACTTGAATCCAACCCATTTGGACTCCTAATAAACCTGTTAAACTTTTACTCTGGTTTCTCTGATTGGTTTCCTGCATGTGGGTCAGATCTCTTTAAAACATCATGAGAGATCCTGACCTGTTCTGCATCTCAACCACTGAGCCTGCCTGTTTCCATCTGATCTGTTTGCCTGGCATTTCTATGGAATCCTGCTGGATTCTGCCTGTTGAATAAACTCGTAGCTGTTTCACGTAATTGGCCTGGTTTTCTCTCTGGAACCTTTTTGGACTTCTCATCTCCTGGTTCTGTTCTTGGTACTGACTTTGGCTTCGCCCTCTGCATTATCCTCCCTGCCTTTATCTGCCCAGATCTGGTCTCCTGCTTGTATTTCATCATCCGGGGCTGCAGCATCTGGGACTCTATCCAATAGTGTCATGATGGGTTTAGGTTCTAAGCCCACATGCAGAACACAACGGAGGCTGGGTAAAAGTTAAACAAGGTTTATTGAAATGTTTCACAATAAAGAGACAATGTACTGGGTCAGGGGCTGGTCCGGGCTGGTTCACAGAAGTCTGCTGAGAAGATAGTTTGATTAGAAGGCAGGCAGATGAGAATGAGTCTTTGATAATTCAGAATTATACCTTGACTGAATCCGGGCTTCTCTTTGAGAGAGAGGGAACCGTTGGGTCCAGAGACTGTTTGTTCAGCAGAGTTCCAGAGCAGCAGCAGCGTCTAGCTTCTGACTTTAATGGCAGACCTTGATCAGAGTTTCCAGCTCTTAACTAAGAGCAGCAGGGGAATCCACATAGGAATCTTCAGGTTTGGCTCTCCAGGGCAGATTGGCAGGTTAAGCTCACCCAGAGCTTCAGGCTAGAGACATGTTTCCTGTGAGGCAAAGACAGAAGAGAGTTAGAATCAGATCTCTCTCCAGAGACAGCTAAGATTCTTTCAGTTTCAAGGCTCAGGTTGCTAACCAAACTAAGGTCAACACTGCGGCGTCGAAGCAAGGTCTGGCAGCTGATTATAAAGGGGAGGTCTCCTGATGAGTAGATGCGTCTCAGGTGTGCTGGAAGGCTCCAGCTCCAGGAGACCCACGGCGCACTCTGCTGGAGGAAGGTGGTACAGCTCGAGATCCCAACAAATAGAGCCAGTAGACTGGCTGGATCCTACCTCCTTCTCTGGGTACAGACTGAAACCAGGTTAGTGACTGACGTTCATAATCTCCCTCCACTAGATTAAGGTGGTCCCTAAACTGTGTTTCCTTTCTGCAGAGGTTCCTGCCCTAGACGCCCTAGCTGCTCACTGCAGACCTGTTTTTAATACATTTTTTTGAGTAATCGTACGTCTGTCTTCCTTGAATACTGAGTCTTCTGTTCTGAGCTTTAAAAAGCTGTTCTTCTCCCAGCATAGATCATCCTGTCTGCTACTTTTCAAAAAAGTTTGAAAAACAAACACCAGATTTATTACAGCTCTTGCCCAGTTACTCATATTACAAAACAAAAAGTTTCTGTTGATCAAGTGTGGGACTTGTTTAAGTATTTATAGACCATAATCTATTCGTTTTTCCTTCCTATATGCACAATTTAAATGTAAGATTTGCACCGTCAAGATTTTTATCAGTCACTTAGTGAAACAGAGCCACTGGGATCAATCATCACAGAGACTGCTACCTCCTGGCTCCTGAGAAGGTTAGTGGCTTATATTCAGTGCATCTAGTCATTCTCTGCCAACAACCCCCCTCCCCACCTCCGCTGGTTTATGTACCAATTTACTTTGAAATAAATTCTTTAAAACTGCTTTTACTTGTTTCGACTGAATTAACAGGTCTCCAGATTCTGTCCATGCATTACAGACCCTACCTCACAGTTTCCAGGATTCACATTTTAGATAGCTTGTTATTTTGGCCTTAAGCTCAGCCTGACTTCAGCTTAACGTCCCCTTTTGTTGTCAGCCCTTCAAAATAGTTCACATTGTAAATAAATCACCACATGAAGTCTAACACTGTATACCATGGTCGGGTAACTTGTAGCAATAAAACAATTAATCAAATTTTTTAAAATCATTATTAAACTAATGGGAAATTTAGGAAATGTAGAGATTAAATGTGAGGCTATTCTTCTGTCTACCTATGTAAGAAATGACTACCCCCACCATGGCTGACTGGCTTTTAAAGGTACAAATCAGAGATGCCAAGAAACTAAGTTGAATCACTTGGCAACCAGCTTTTTTTTTGGGAATATAGATAACTAATATAAAGCTGTGGATACTTTTACAGTAATGGATATTTAAAAATAGCAGCAACATCAGAGTGTGCACAGAATGTGCAAAATGACAGCAGCATGTTATTTAACTGACTAAGACAGAAACTGTTTAAAATCAGCATGAATGTTACAGCTTATTGAGGTTGTTGGGAACAGTGGTGGTTCTAGATTCTTGCAGCTGCTGGGAGGAAGGATCTGTGATAACGCTCCCTGGTGCATTTAAGGTGCAGCAGTCTGTCACTGAGGGAGCTGTCCAGTTCAGCACCAGCTTCATAAATGGGGGGGAGACATTATCGGACACAGATGTTCATTTAGTTAGAATCCGTCTGTTTCCCACCTCCTCTACTGAGTTCAGAGGGCATCCAATCACAGAGCATTTTTGGGCATTGTTGCCTTAATGTAGAGATTAAATTCTTAGTTTAGTATCATTCATTATCATTTGCTTTCCACATTGATCTGAGCTGACCTTGTCTCTCTATGTTCCAAATGTCTCTCAGTATTGGTTTATAGCATGAAGTTTCTTGCTTTCTTTCTTTCTGCTGTAGCCTATTTAATATTCATTTGATATAAGTTTGATTCTTCCTTTGGTTTGTAGTTTAGCCTTGTGTCTAGTCCATATGTTTATGATTCACCATCATCTCCAACCTGATCAATATTCCCTTGATTACCTGTTTTTCATCCATGTCCTGCTTTTTCTTGCAGTTTTCCCTGCATTTGGAGATTAACCAGCTCTACCAGCAGAGACCCAGTTGTCTAGAAACGAACCTTAAACATGCACAGATCTCCTCTGGATGTTTTAGCGGCGTCTAGTAAAAACTGGCGGCAGAGATTATTGCGTAGCAGCTTTCTCTCCCCAGCTGATGATGACGTAGATGCGAGCTTCGCGGAAGACTGTTTTGATTTTTCCATTTATTTATTTTTTATGCGGAAGGAGGAGGAGGGGGGGCGCGACCATTTCACACCTTCCGCTCTCTCAGCGGCTCCAGAGGATGACAGCCGCTCAGAAGCTTTTAGAGGAAGGAGAGAAAATAACGCCTTATCTCAGATGTGCAAAGTCCGACACGCAGCTGAGTGGGCCAACTTCGCGGAACACGCCACGGGTGAAATCCCGCGTTCATTAATAGGCTATTGATTGCGGTTCGTCATCTGAGATTTTCTCCACATCTTCAGGAGCAGCAGCAGGAGAGGAGAGGAGGAGTAGAGCGCTGATTCACGGCTTGCAGGAAGAAGGCAGAAACGCAAAAAGCAGATCCATCCCTACCCAGCGTGGAGTCCTGAAATACCGACCCACTCTCCTCCTCCTCCTCCTCCTCCTCCTCCTTCGCAGCTGACCCGTTCATCTGACAGGGGAGGAATCTGAGGAGGAGGGCGCCAAGGCAGAAGAGTGATCCTAAACATTGGCAGCATTCTGCAGGCTGAGGGACCTGCATGCAGCCCTTGTCCATGAGGAGGAGACGGCAGCTTCACTGTGGTCTGCAGATTATTGTAGGAGCGCCTGGCTGCTCATCTACTCCACAATAATAAAGGGGAGCTGCTCAGCTGTCCAGGTGAGTGATAATTAACATGCAAACATGCGATCTAATGTGCTTCAGAGTGACACCTGTCATGCAGACTGCTGGATGTTCTCATTGCATATTTCGAAGGACAGGACTCACGTGCATTGATGCGCTCCATCATCCTGCACGCGCTGTCTCTAACCATCATCGCGCTGCAGACATGATCCATCGCAACCATCACGTTGATTCGTGATGCTGTCTAAATGGGTGTGACATTTAATAATGAGCCACATTTGCAGCGGAGGCTTGAACTTTCCTCATCACCGTTATTATCATTTATTTATTATCAACCTGCATTCTGCACTCCAACGCTTTCTTTGATTGGAGAAAACAAACAAGGAAAGCATCGGCCTGCCCTCATCCTATAATAGGTTGAGCTGCTGTGGACCTATGGGGGCTCCAGAAGGGATTCCCCCCCTTCATGGAGGCGATGGCATAGTGAGAGAAACGGTCCTCATGATGATTAATCAGCAACAGCTGAGGCTCTCGGTGCTGAGTCCATGTTTTGCTTCTCATATAGCCTCCTTAAACAGACCCACCTCCCAAAATAGGGGAAGGGAAGGAGATCTGTGCTCTAGACCGCCTGGCTGAGCAGGGACCACTGAAAGATGTGCTGAGCAGGGACCACTGAAAGATGTGCTGAACAGAACACAGAACAATCACACGCTGAGAAAACTACCTGTGTCGGTTCCTCAACAACAGAAAAAACACAAATAATAAATACATAGTTAAAAAAGAGTTAAAATTGTGGCAAATCCACGTTTTTTAGGTATTTCTACAATGAATACTTCAGATTAAGTAAGTTTATCCTTGAAATTCTAACCAGTTTTCTTGCATTTACTCAACAAAATTGTTTCTTGTAGAGTTTTAGAAAGTTCTTATTGTACGGCCTAATGGGCAACTGCTCAGGGAGGCATCGAGTAGAGGGGAATACGACTACTGGAGCATTATATTTAAAAAAAAAAGTCCATTATTTATATACTTAGTTTTGAGTCATGATATCAGTGGCACAGCTTTTTATTTTATTCTGGTTCACAATCTTGTTTTGTAGTTTCATCTGTGAAAGGAAGGGTGGGGCTGGCACTGGTAACGACCAAATGAAAGCTGCAGCCTCACAATCCCTCTTTTAATCTTTTTTTAATTCTTTTTCTATTAGTCAAAGTCTATTTCATGAGTAAACTAAGACCTATTTTCTCCAGCATGGGGCATAAAGTAACACAGAAGTGCACTGGATGCATACTGCTGGTCAGCTGGCTGAAAGGCTGCTATATTTTTCTACCATCTACACTCAGCAGTTTTTTTTAAAATAATTTACATCAATTTAACTTTGCATTATTTTGAAAAACTATTTACAAGTGACACCTCTGCAACCTGTGCAGTTAAAAATGTGAGATTTTCCTTTTTCAATGGAAGATATCAAAGCTTCCCCAGAAATGATGTGATGCTGTGGCTCTTAAGCTTTGTTGCATTCTTTATAAACAGCCAACTTCTTCTAAAAAAGGAAATTCACCTTATTTTCACCACTGAGCCGTGGTCAAACTCACGTCTATTCACAATGCAATCTAGGGTTTATGGTAACAGCTCTGAGCCACACTGAGATTTTAAATGTTTTAACCACGACTGTCTTCAAGCACCTGGATATGATTTACAAGGAAATAGGAAATTCTTTTTCTCTTCTTTTCTTTTCAACTTTTCAGGTCACAAACCTGTCATTCTGAAGTCTTCATGTAATTACTGTGAACATCTGTATATCTTTATGTCAGCGGAGTAATCTGTTTACAGACACACTGGACATACAACATATCAAATTTATCTTCACAATACCTGGAAAAGTATTTAAAGTTCTTGTAATTTTTTGTATGATTACAACAAATATGTCTATCTAAATTTAATGGGTAGAACAACACAAAGAAACACAATCTAAAATTCTTTGCCTGTATTTGTTTTCCGCCACCTGAGGCAATACTTTGCACACTATTCTCTGCTAAACAGCTTTTGGATGAAGACTGTCTGTGAGCTTTGGTTTTAAATTAGTTGTAATCATTCTGATTTAAGCCTCTATATCTATTGTATGTTCAGGGGAAGTGTTTTTATTATAAGGGATGATGTGTTCAAGGGGATGTGCTGTTTTCACCTCCCCTCATACCCAATATTTTGCAGTGAAAAGTTGAAATTTGGTTAATTCCAACCAGAGCATCATCCTCTATGTTTACTGTGTCTCTTGTTTAGTACCTGGCAAAACTGAAATGGAGTTTATTCATTTCTACTAATTTTCAAACACAGCACAATTCTCCTTCTAGCTTTGTTTCAACAACAGCTTTCTTGCCCCTCCCCCTTTTAGCTTTGTGGTGCGTAAATCTAATCCAGGTTTTCCTCTGAACAGATTCCCCTACCTGAGTTGTGGATTTGTACAGCTCCTCTGGTGTAAGAGGCTTTTGTATAGGCACCTGAAAAATTTACTGAGTGGAGCAGCTGCATTTTTCCTTTCTATAGCGGGGGAGTTCAACTTCTTCTCCCATTTTTTGACCTAAAATAATGAAATAAATATCAGAAATAATAGCAATGATCAGTGCCCTGGGCTTTGTTCACCTGAGAAACAGTTTGATTCCACTGACCCACCACCTCATCAAACAAACCAATTAGAATCACAGCTACATTTTTAGATTGTATAATACCTTATTGTAGAAAAGCTCTTACATATTAAATACTTCATAAAAACTTTCATTTGATTGCAGGTCAGACCTGTATCGGACTGTATCAGTCATGGCAGGCAGGTGTTGAATGCTATTCAATTCTATTCAGTTTATTTCTATAGCTCCAATTCACATCATGTCATCTCAGGTCACTTTCCAGTTCACCAGATCATCCAGTCAGATTGATTCAAAGTTTTCTATCTAAGGATTGCATGATTTCATGCAATGAATGAGCTGGCATGAGTCGATGATTGCATCGACTCATTGACTCTTCAACAATCCCTCACACTAAGCATGCTTGTAGCGACAGTGGAGAGGAAAAACTCCCTTTGAACAGGAAGAAACCTCCAGCAGAACCAGGCTCAGTGTGAGCGGCCATCTGCTGAGGCCCACTGGGGTTCAAGGAGACAGAAGCAGACATAGAAAAAGAAGCATAGATACAAAAGCAACTGTCAACCAGCTCCACAGGCGGCCCCGTCCAGGAAACACACAGCCAGGCAGACGAGCTCCGAGCCAGCTCCCATGTCAGAGGATGAAGAGAGCACATCCAGTTAGTCACAGTCAGAGAAACAGGACTACACTGGAAAACAGGCCAAGCTCCAACATCTAGAAACAAAGGTGTTGATGGCAGCAGCACAGCTGATATTTCTCTCAGGGATGGAGTCACAGCCAAACAGGAACAGACCAGATGAAGCTACTATGAGAAAAAACAGAGAGAGCAGAACGTTAGAGATTGAACTAACAGATTCTGCAGAGTGGGAGAATAGAGATAGAATGAAGCAGAATGATGAAAAAGGGTCCCTATGTCCTCCAGCAGTCTAAGCCTATAGCAGCAGAACTATAGAGATAGATCAGGATAACCTGAGCCACTCTAACTAGAAGCTTTATCAAAAAGGAAAGTTTTAAGCCTAGCCTTAAAAGTAGACAGGGTGTCTGCCTCACGGACTAAAACTGTTTGTAGAACAACAATCCAAGGGGCTCTTGTTCAATCAAATTAAATCTACTCATGACCTCTTTAAATAGCCTCAATATAAGCACATAAATAGCAATAAAATAGAATAAAGTTACTAGAGCTCAAACCTGAGCTCTTGATCTTAGAGGAAATATATTTAAACCGTTACTCCGTTTTTACGACACACAAAATGTTCTTACACGGCTGTATTAACTTTCCAGTCGATTGTATAGAGGATGTCTGTATTCATTAGCTGCAGAGAGGAGGAGGCTGCTGGCAGATAAAGTGGTGGGGAGGGTGGGGTGCACATTGCCATGGCGATTAGAAGGTGATGCCTGTAATATCATACATTTGTTCCCTCATTTTACAACATAATCATCTGCCTATGGGCTCTTGTCTGCTTCTCTGATTAATATTCTACTTGTCTGGCCTGTCAGTGAAGGTGGTTTTCTTGATGTTATGATCCTTGAAATGTTGATTTTTAAAGTTTGTAATCATTCTGTGTTGCCTTGCCCCTCACTTTCTCATAAGACGTTTTGTTAATTGGACTAAACTCGCTGGTTCTCATGACACCAATCTCCTGCCTCAGCATTTATATGCCTATAAGTGTTTTATCCCTCATTGCCAGATTGTTCTATCCAATCAAGCTCCTGTTTACTCCTAGTATTTGGTTTCCTCATTAGCACCTATTCTTTGCTTTTAGGATTCCTCCTACCAACATGTCCACTGATTCTTGAGTTTTGTTTATCCCCTATACACCACATTGCTTGTCTGCCTGCTGCTTAGTTTTTTAGATGTTATTTTCAGATCCACTTGTCTTAAGAAAAAAGTAGAATTGTCATCTATATACACAGGAAGTGATTACTGACAGACTAAGCGGCTCTGATTAGAATAAATAGATGAAGTTGATAGTTTGCCTCTTTTGGTCTGATTCCATCATTTTTTTTTCTCTTTCATCATCACTCTCCCTCTGTGCTAAAACGCACACATTAGGTACTGATTTTGGTTTATAGCAATACCTGTGAAAGATGTCAACAGGAATTTTGAGATATATAGTTCCATGGCTTTTCAAGCTATTAGCTCTGTCCTCAATGCTCTTAGTGTGATTTATTTTGTCTTGCAAAGACAAACAAATGAAAAGAACTGGACTCTGCTAAAGAAACAAATTGGTAGGCATATCATTAAAGAAGCTGTTTAATAATCCTTGCTTTAATGTATCCCTGACTGTTAACTGGTGATGTTAATCCTTTCTATCCCTACTATGGATCATATTATTGCCTCTTTCCTAGAGCTCTGAATGCTTCACAGCCTCTACAGGTCTACCACATGTAACCATCTTCCACTGAAAAACATCATGAAAAGCAGATTGATCAGCAGGTCTATGGCTAAAATGATAGAAAGCCTCATAGCCTCACAGTATTTTTCCTTACTGAAAAGAGCCTAGGAGAGTCGATACAGTTTAAAAAACAGCAACAAAACTATTAAATGAAATTCAAACTTGTCTTTAATTAAGTCAGATCTCTCTCACACAGTTCCTCCCGTGTTGTTTTAGTTTGTGCAAACAACTGTTGAATCTCCCACTGATCATATTTTAGCAGATTTTATACTGCTGGCTGCAGTCCACAAAGGTGGCTCTGCTGATTCAGTAAAATTCAAGTTTCCTGCCTCCAGGATCTGCTACAATTTCTGTCATTCTGTTTCTCCCCTCCTGCTCTGTTTATTGAAATGTATTATAACAATTTTTATCTCACATTTAAATATATTTATTCTCATTCATCTTTCCTGCCCCTTTAAAATTGAACAAAAATGAAAACAAATTAATGAGCGCGATTCTTTCCTCCTAAAAGAGACTCTGTGATGTAACTGTCTTTATCTACAAACAATTAAACTCAAAACTTTATATGAGTTGTTTTAGAATTTAATAACTGGTCTATATTCCATTTCTCATAGACTGTTGCCAATGTTAATCATACCTCTATTTATAATATCACATACTTAAATCATCTCCCTATTGGAGTTATTCGTTATAATTCTATCAGGTAGTTCCATTATCTACCGCGCAAACATTTTATAAGCCTTGAACTTTTTCAGTTTGTAACGCCACCGATACAGGCTTCCGTGTATTTCAGTCAACATACTGTAGTGCATAAATAGAAAGTGGACGGAAAATTCAGCACCGCCTTTCCAAGATAAGGTAAAATAAAAAAATATTTCAACTGCATTTGTAAACAGCCTCTTTTATCTTGATATTTATAAATTAAACCCAATTCAGCCAAATGCCCTCAGAAGAAACCTGATTCATCCACCCGGAAAATTAGTCATAAACAGCTTTATAAACATCTTTGAAGGTGAAAGGCCTCCGATCATCCCACAGAGCATGAACTGTGGAAAATGCTGCTTGGGTCATATTGCATGCAGACATTGTAGAAACACAAACACTTGGAGTAGACGTTACACATACTTCACTTTAAGACTACATTTCTGTATAAATCATATATTTTTCTATACATCTGATGTAATTTAAGTTAATATAAGTTGAGCTAACGAAATAAACATTTTGATAGTATTTGGATATATGTATGTATTGATTATTGATGTATATTATTCATATTTCAGAATGAGGTTGGTTATACAAAAGCCAAAAGTTATATTAGATAATAACCGTAACAAACACAACCTACAGAATAATAGATAATTTAAAGGATGCCTTTTACTGCAAGGTTTCTCCCTCTGTGCGCACGCTCCACGTGTTTTCAGCCCCAGAGGTCATCAATCCTGCAGCTGGAATCAGAACACAAGAACACACTCTTTATGTAGAAAACTTTAAAAAGCTACAAAAGCAAAGAAAAATATTTTAACGTATTGTGGAGGATGTTCTTTTTCCGGGTGGATCATCAAAATAAGTGGTCCTCCTCACTGTCAATCATTCTGGTGATATGTTTACGTACGGCCGTCCTACGTGCTCGTCCCCATTTTCACTTATCGGTGGTTAATCTGACATAGTGGAAAAATTGTAAATCTTCTTTTGGAAAGTAAGCTTATATGAGGGATGCAAAGAGCAACTTTTAAACAGAGCATGCACGAGGAGAAATGGGCTTGTGCACGCTCTCGCACTCGTCTAATAGGCGTTCCCTCTTGGGAGCCGGTACAGGGTTGTGCATGTGCATTTTTTTTTAAGTGGAGAGGGCGGGTCTTATAAAAAAATCACAAAAAATCCTCCACTATATCCTTAAGTTCATAAAAGAAAAAGAAAAGATTAAATCGACTGATTTCAAGACAGACTGCAATAGCATATGTCTCTAAAGTGACTTTTTAAGCTCAGGCTAAACAGCCAAGGTTCTTCAGGGATCCAAATATGTTGTGCAGGGTGTATAAATTTTCTGACTGTCCTGAAACACTAAATAATCGGGCATAGCTGAGGCAAGAACATTTGCAGTAAATCCCAGCTGTTAGAATGCATATTAGGTTCAGGGCGGTCAAGTGTCCATTACTCTTCCCCTGCTGCTGTCCTCAGCTGTTAGCGGTAAAAGTAGACTGAAATCTTTCCCCCTGAGGATTTAAGATGTGAATTAGAGGCTTGCTTTCCTTGAGGTTTTATGAATTTGGACATTACCTGCAGTATTCTTGCTTTGTCTTGCATATGTGTTAATGTTTCATACAATGTTCGTGGTTTAGCCTTCGTGTTTCTGATGCTTTTCTCTTGGAGCTGCACTCTGACAACCGGGACATTAAGGAACGCTGCTGATGGAGTTATTCTGTTTCACCATCGAGAACCACACCAGAGAGTTCAAACAATCATGTTTAATTCTACACCACTGCATGCACATGTCTACACTACACTAAAATAAACTTTATTGGTAAAACTTGACCTTAAAAGAACAATAAAAAATATTTAGAATTGATCCGATTTATAATCCTATTTTTTTCCCCTCACTGACAGCATAAAGGTCTCATAAAAACTCTGTTTAGGACAATGTGATCCCTTTTACTCTGCTGTAGCATGCGTTAAATTCAATATTAAATTCAAGTTGAAATTGAAATTTCCATTGCTAAAATATAGACTGAATTGCAAAAACATTCACACCCCTTCAGCATTTTCACAATTTATCATGAGAGCGGTGTAATTTAGGCAAGATTAAATTTTTTTATCAACTTAACTTTGTTCTACCAATGTAGAACATAAATGGAAAGTTGAAGGAAAATTATACATACCTAAATTATCTTAACAGGTAAAAACTTGAGAAGTGGCATGCACGTGTATTGAGCCCCTTCAACTTGTCCACCCCTAAATGAAATCCATTGTTACACAGGAAAACATTAAAATCTAAATAAGTTATTTTTCTTAAATAAGTGCAGTTGTTCCTGAATTAAGGAGGTATGTGAGACACTTTGTCAATGGAACAAGACAATTTACATTTAAATAAGAAAAAACTATTGCAATATCTTATTTCAAGTGCATATTATCTAATTATCTTATTTTAAAAGTAAATATACTCATTCCATTTGCCTACTCAAATTAAGGTTAAATGCACTTAATATATGAAATGTTGAATTATTTCTAGATCTTTTTTTTTCTGTGTAACAATTGCAAAAGTCATCTATCTAGGAATCATTTAATCACTCAGCAGGGTCCGCCTGTGTCAACGTTGTTCTCAGTTCATATAGCTGCTCATAACTTGAACAATCCATCGTGCGCAAGTCAAGTCATGACTTGAAACGGGAAGAAGTGTGACGGGGATTCAAACCCACCAAGACTTTGCTTTCTGTATAAACGGACCAAGGAAGCAGCCAAGAGACTAGTTGTTACTCCGGATGAGCTGCAGATATTTACAGCCCATGCGAGGTGTAAATCATGTAGATCATGTACTTGGATAACATGCCAAACAGGAAGAAGACACTGTTCAGCTCAGAGCAATATTAAAACATAACTTTTGTGCAAAACTTTTTTTCATCCTCAACACACCTGTGAATTGGTGCTATATAAATAAAGTGAATTGAAATGGTTTTCTATGGAACAACATAGAAGCTCATGTGAATCTATGGGAAGGTGGATGGAGCTAAGTAGAGAGCAACAGTGAAGTAAAACTTTTTCTTGCAATAGAATTGTTTAAATCAAATCCTGTTATGTGTTCACCAAAATCTAAGGAAGAAAACTCTGGGGTAATAATTGACACTTGGAGTTCACAGACTCTATCTGCTAAATTAAAAAAGTCTGAGGTATTTCTCAAGAATAACAGAAATTAAGTGAAAAGATACCATGTTGGAGGAGATAGATCTGCAACTGTTTACAAAAGAAGAGACTATTCTACAAAATGTTGAGCCAGAGAGACTGATGATTAACACACACAACATTTCAACAATGTTTGCAGGTCTTTAATCATCATGACTTACTAGACTAATACAGTTTTTTTTATATGACTTTAGTTGACTGTAGTTGTTCTTGTTTGACACTTTTTACTATCTCGAAGCCAAAAGCATTGATTTTTGTTAAAAAGCTACAATATAACTATTGTTTATTTGTTTTTGTTTTTTGTCTTTGGCAGGTGTGGGGGTGGAAGACAGCACAGCCAAGTGCTGGATCCCAGGGGGAACCTAAAGTGTTTCAAGGGCCCTTAAGACGAAGAAGGGTGCATGGAGGGTCCAAGGCCTCTGAAGCCAGGGACATCAGCCTGCCTCTGGTTGGGGCTGGTCTCTGTGTCTGTAGCTTTCCTTTGTTCTGAGGCCCGGACTACTCCGAGCCCTTTGCTCAGCCCTAACAATGCTACCTGCTCTGGCACCTCAAAGTGTAAAACAGGAATCATCCTCCCCATTTGGTATCCTGAGGATCCGTCTATGGGAGACAAGATTGCTCGGGTCATTGTCTATTTTGTGGCCATGATCTATATGTTTCTTGGAGTTTCAATCATCGCTGATCGTTTCATGGCAGCCATTGAGGTCATCACATCCCAAGAAAGGGAAATTGTCATAAAAAGGCCAAATGGGGAAACAACCACAACTACAATTCGAGTTTGGAATGAAACAGTTTCTAACCTTACTCTCATGGCCTTAGGCTCTTCTGCCCCTGAAATTCTGCTCTCTGTGATTGAAGTTTGTGGACATGAGTTTGAATCAGGTGAGCTTGGTCCATCAACAATTGTTGGCAGCGCAGCCTTTAATATGTTTGTCATCATTGGCCTCTGCGTATCTGTGATTCCCCAAGGTGAGGTACGCAAAGTCAAGCATCTAAGAGTTTTCTTTATCACAGCAGGCTGGAGTATCTTTGCCTACATCTGGCTCTACATGATCTTGGCTGTTATTTCTCCTAATGTAGTCCAGGTCTGGGAAGGCCTAGTCACACTATCCTTTTTCCCCATATGTGTCCTACTTGCATGGGTTGCAGACAGACGACTGCTCTTCTACAAGTTTATACATAAGAAATATCGTACTGACAAGCACAGGGGTGTCATTATTGAGACTGAAACTGAACGCTCCAAGGGAATTGAGATGGACGGCAAGATGGTCAACTCTCACTTTATGGATGGAGGTGCAACAAGCAATTTGATTGGCTTGATTGAGAACAAAGAGGTAGATGAGTCCCGTCGGGATATGATTAGAATCTTAAAGGACCTAAAGCAGAAGCACCCAGAGAAAGATCTCGATCAGTTAGTTGAGATGGCCAACTACTACGCTCTCTCACACCAGCAAAAGAGCCGTGCCTTCTATCGTATCCAGGCCACTCGAATGATGACAGGTGCTGGGAATATTTTGAAGAAACATGTTGCAGAACAAGCAAAGAAGAGTGCCAGTGTTCAAGAGGTGCACGTGGAGGAGCCCGAGGAATATGTGTCTCGAATCGCTTTTGAGCCTGCTGCCTACCAGTGCCTTGAGAACTGTGGTGCTGCCATCTTGACTGTCACTCGAAAGGGTGGTGATATCAACAAGACGATCTACGTGGATTATAAAACAGAAGATGGTTCGGCTAATGCTGGAGCTGACTATGAGTTCACAGAGGGAACAGTGGTATTCAAACCAGGGGAAATCATCAAAGAAATAAGCATTGGCATTATAGACGATGACATCTTTGAAGAGGACGAACACTTCTTCGTGCGACTCAATAATCTACGGGTCCTGGAGACTGAAGATGAGGTGTTGTCTGCCAACAGTCTTCCATACCCAAAGGCCATTCTAGGATTTCCCACTGTGGCTACAGTCACCATACTGGATGATGATCATTCAGGCATCTTTACATTTGAGAGTAGCTCAGCTCATGTTAGTGAGAGCATTGGCATTATGGAAGTGAAAGTTCTGAGGACTTCTGGAGCAAGGGGAACTGTCATTGTGCCTTATCGCACAGTGGAGGGACTCGCCAAAGGAGGAGGAGAGGACTTTGAAGACACCTATGGAGAACTAGAGTTCAAAAATGATGAGACCTGGTAAGGTGAATTCTCTTGTTATTGCAGCAGCTGTTTGATGTTATATCCATTTTGTACTAGTTATATCCATTCTCTACAATAACAAGAAAGTAATTGTGACTTAAGTTTAAGCGCTATATGATATGATACATGATACAGCTGGTTAGCTCACCCTTTGACACCCTTATGTGTAATTTGCAATCATCACAATGAACCTGGACTACCTGTTTTATTTTGTTGGTTAGACAGAAGATAATGTCATCTTGCCCTTGTTTTCTGGTGTGGAGAGTTTTTCTCGACTCAAGGAAAACACACAGACATTTACTACAGCATTGGTTGCAACCATGTCTGTTTTATGTGCTAGAGATTCCACAGAAACATGGAAACAGAGAGGCTTACTGAATAACCTCCTCTATGCCCTTCAGATCCTACATACTTTGTTTTCACCACTCCCTGCACTTCTGCGCATTTTTCTTTTCGCTGTATTCTCTTCATGCCATGCCAACTTTTTTTTGCACCAAAAAAAACAATAAAAAAACTAAACATGGATAGAAATTTAGTCAAAAGAGATGTTTGTTTTCAAGTTCATAGGTATAGCATTGATTCACACAATCAGTATGTGACTGAGTTTTGCTTTAGATGGTGGCAGGTGCTGAAATGATTTATGTCTTATATAAATAGTGTATGTATGTATTCTTGTCAGTTGTAACATCTCTCTATAATACTGGCGTGCAAAGTAGTCTTGCAACATTTGTAATGTTACAAGGATCATAAAAACTGTGCTGTAATCCAGAATGTGTTTGATGATTGGGCAACATTTTGTCACGTTTATAAGCCATCTCTCCAAGGTTCTGAAATGTATGGGAAGGTGTACCTCTTGGGAAATCTGGATTTTTCTAAAACCTTCACCACATCTCATATCGCATATGTGTACCTAGAGATATTAAATTATTGCGGCATGTGTCTGCATTTTTCCATTCTCCACCAGACGGGACTAAATGGCAGAATCTGTTCCCCAGTGCTGCGACTGAGACAGCCCAGGAGAACTATGGCGGGGGAATGAGTCTTGGGTGATCAGTATGCTTAGGGACCTGCTGAGTTCTCTGGATTTTACTTGATTTATGTGAGAGAGGGTTTTGGTTTGGGCCTGAGGCCTTCTGAGGCAATTTAGGGAGGAGATGTGGTGATGTTGCTGTGAATGATAGTGTATTGATCTGCTTGCTGTGTTGCATATTGTGGTGTAAGTTAGAGGGTCAAATAATGCTGCACAGCTCTGTTTGGAAAAAAAAAAGAAAGGTATATAGTGTATGGTAATTTTTCTAGGTATTTTGAAAGATTAACTAAATTAGAGAGCACTTTTGGGAAAAAATGTTTCCCAAAAGTTGGAAGTTGGAGCTCACATGTTCTGTGAGTTTGACAAGCATTCTAACAGTAACTGATATGTTGAGGGTCAAGAAACCTGTTAGACACAACAGTTAAAATCTAATATGAGTTTGAAGAATTGAATTAAACCTACATTTCTGAAAACGTGCAAACTGTATTGCCAAATTTCAATGCATGACATTTGCAAGCATTTGTTTCTCTTTTGAAGAAGTATCACTAGCTGCTTTTTTCCGGTATTTACATAAACGTAAGGCTTAGTTTTACTGATGCTATAGTATGTTTGTGACGCCGTTCCTGCATTAATGTCTGCATGGTTTCTATTTTCCTGCTTTTTGAAGCGGTTTCCAGGCAGATGTTTGTTTTGAACAATTGGCATTGCCTTAAATCAAATTGCCATACCAGAAGAAGGATCCTAAAGAGGTTTGACTCCATATATACATGTCTTGCAACACAGTTTAAGGTTATTGATGTAATTTAAAGGTATTTTCAAAGGGTTTGTAAAATGTTGAAGAAAAACAAACACCCAGTACATTGCTTAATTTAAACATGCATATTCTTCTTAATATGGACCCTTTCAGACCCTACCTTTTCAGCTGCTTGGTGTTGGTCAAGCACACCACGAAATGGGGATGTGACAATAGAAGACGTCCCTGCTCTATACAGTCTGAATCATTGTTGTACTTGTCAGCAATTTCCCATCATATAATAAGCAAATCAGTTAGAGGCAGCTTCAGTTGCACTGAGGCAAACCTCAGTGTTTAAATATTACTCTTAACCTCAAGTAGAGGTCCTTCAGCCCTGACACTTCATCACTTAGGTACATTCTGCCTTTTACCTTATTGCTCTCTTGCCCTTTCCACTAACAAATCCCATAATAGACGACATCTTGCTAAGCTGTCCTCTTTAACAGCCGGGTAGACGCATGCACTTACATATGCAGGTCTAGACTGCCTCATTTGGAAGAGCAGGGAGACATTTTCTCATTCTCACTTGTTTCAATAATGCAGAGGTCAATCCAGTAAAATTCTCCCAAACAATAAATAACTAAGGAGGCATTTTGCAACTAAACTAGTGATTTAAAGGCCAGTATTTGCTTTTTATGAATACCAATGTTTGTGAAAATAATTCTGATTTTAGAACGAGAGTAAATACAAAATGCTGTTTTAAAATTTCAATGCAATTCTTAAGGGAAAAGTTAACCTGACTCAGTGTTAAAAGAATGTCTCTCCTTAAATCATCAATTAGCTGTAATTAACCACAGTTTTTGGGTTAAGCTTAGCTAACCACAAACAGACCTGATTAGTAGCTCAAGCAATCACTTAAATACGACAATGAAATGATATAAATTAAAAGAACTAAAACAGCAACACATCACAACCCAACTTAAAGAAATTGAAAAAAATCAATGGCCTTTTATGTATTAGCCTATCTAGTATACAAGGCTTTTTCTAAGGCTTTTGGATTTAAACAAAACCTTCCTAGGAGTGGCTATCCGACTAAAGGTTCTTACTGCTGTACTGGGTTCTCATTTGATCTTGAAGAGATCATATAAGAACCCAGTACAGCAGTTTAGGGCCAAAACACATCGCCTGTGTCCAGCACTATATCCTCTCATCTGATTTCTTAAAAAAAAAAGGTTTTGACTCGGTACTCTGTAAACTGATCACTGGACTCATGTGATCCAAAGTGATTGTGTGAAAATACACCTTTATCAGGGATGATATAACAGTTCACAAACTATATTATATGCTTTTTATAACACAATGTAAGGAAGTAATACCAGAATATCAGAATCAGAATAAGAAATACTTTAATAATCCCAGAGGGAAATTAATTTTGTCACACGCTCCAGTTACAGTTTTATATATATATATACACACATCCAACTACACAATATAATAAGGATAAAAAATAGGAATAAAAAGAGATAAAATATATACACATATAGCTCTTCTGTATATATATATATATATATATATATATATATATGTATGTATATATGTATGTATGTATGTATATCTATGCATATGTAAAAACTAAATCCAAATAAAGTGAATATCCAATAAAAGTGATAAATCCAAGTAAAGTGATACGTGGCGTGCAAAAATAGTGCATAAATGTCAATTACTTGAGGGAGGCGTTATAGAGATTGATGACCAATGATGAAGGAATTATTTATTTTAGTAACTAAAATTATGGAGCTATTTCTAAGCATGGACAAATGTAATTTTTTAAAGTTTAACAGAAAACATATATATTTAAGTTGCACTGTGCTTTTCCAGAGCTATATTTCCATAGAGTTAAAACCGGATGTAGTTTTATTTATTATTATTTAATTGAAAATGAGCTCCCAGATAGACAACTGTAACCAGATGATTAAGGGGAAAACCTCCAATGAAAGAAAGGGTTAATATTTTGAAAATACTTCCAGTGTTGTTTCTGCTGCAGCCTAAACAACCTCAGAGTCCCTGTTCTCTGTATAGCACATCAATATTTCTATTAAACGTGTTTGCATGCTGTATATTTCCTGGCCAGGAGGAGTTATTTTTTAGTTAAAACAGTTCCTGCAGTGAAGCGATCATAGATGAAGGCAGAATACACTTTTTTTCTAAAGGCCAGGGTGTGTTTTATGCCCTTTAGCACATTTACATCATAGGCCACAATGCTTTGACTCTCAGCCGCTCCTTACTCTTCTGTCAAGTTTAGTACTTAGTGTTGTCGGTACTATTGCTATTAAACACATATCATCCATTAAAATACACAAGATCAGAAGATATACATTAAATTGCAAAACGTTTTAATTGTTAGAATATTGTAATCAATTAATGCAAATGGAAAAATACTAATATTTCAGCTATATTTATTTAACAGCAGTTCAAATCATTGTTTATTTTCTGTTTTTGGCAATTATATCATGATATGAAATTTGTTCTAATCTCAGTGTTAACTGATATCTTTTACTCAAGCTTCTCTTATCTATCAAAGTTCCATCCAGCCCCAATACAGTGCAGTACAATTAATGAGAAAATATGCTCCATACCTGCTTAAAGGTAGTTGGTTTTAGTAGACATTACATTAATATCACTGCAGTCATTATGGTTTATATACAGAGTATTGATTTAGACATTTTGGAAACCAAAAGAATTAATCCCTACTAGTCTCATCACTGTCTATTGAGACTGTTTTTCAGGGTGCGTTTCAGGCTGATGCTCCAGGTGTGCAGCAGCAGACCTGATGACCCTGCAGAGGTTGCTTCTAACTTCTACCCACACATTGCTACCAAAGCTTTCTGCCTCAAACTGTTAACATTTTGAACATTGATTAAAATGATTGACTTTACATCCTTGCAGCCAGTTAATCCTATTTGTTTTGCTTTTGTCTGCGTTTTCTGTTTTTTGTTCATTCGCACGGTTTTGTCGATGCTTAGAACAAAAACAGTAAACCGACAAGACACTGATTAATATTCCAACAAGATTTTTGTGGTTTTGTGTTAAATCCACATATTAAAAGATAATGATATTTAAATGCCTCTCCTCTCTTTAGTGGCTGATAGAAGCAGGATTTAGTGTTGCTAATGGGGACAGTGCTGTGCTATGCATTCTCCAAGGATTTATAATTTCTGCAGGTAAGATAGGTGCAGCCCAGAGATAACGTTGTTAATGAAATGAAGTCAGTTTTTTGGGGGTCTTTGAAAAAAGACCCCGATTAACATTTAGGCCTCCTGAGAAAAAACCCTCCAAGCTGGGAACTGCTTGTGTAAAGCTGCAGAGGATATTAAAGTAATAAAGGTTGCCAGGTTGTGTTTCCTTATTGAGCCTGTGAAGAGAACGCAGCTGAGGAGCACAGTCCCTGGAGAGAAAGATGTTTAACTAGGCGCTGATGGATTCATAAACAAATGAGTGGTGTGCAGCAGACAGACCAGAATCACCGGGAGTATTTACCGCTGTGGTCATAGTTGTCTGAGCATGAATCGCCTACATATCTATTTTTAAAACATTTCATTTAACTCTGAGGTGCTTGTTTAAGATTTATAATTGTGCTGGTGATTA
Organism: Cyprinodon diabolis; assembly: GCA_030533445.1. Classification (NCBI taxonomy): domain Eukaryota; kingdom Metazoa; phylum Chordata; class Actinopteri; order Cyprinodontiformes; family Cyprinodontidae; genus Cyprinodon; species Cyprinodon diabolis. The sequence goes on from CM060080.1 coordinate 39,714,427, forward strand.
AATAAAAGCACAGTTTTGACCTTTGCCCTCCTGTTGGCTCCGCCTCTTCAAAGTCTTTCCCTGAAATGTTTCCTTGAGTATCTCTGGAATGTGAAAGTGCTACGATCCCTCCTGGCTTGATGATTGACAGGACACATGTTTACTCCGATCCTTCTCCTGCTGAGCAATCAGCTTTTTCCCCTGCCAGCACTTTTCCATATATCCCAGAATGGACCCACGGGGCTTACCTTAGCCGCCTGCAGCCGGTCCCCTGACACAGCCTGGATCATCTTCAGCTCAGCTTATCATATCCAGAGCTGTGCTTTTTGTTGTTTCATTAAGGGTGGCCTAATAATTGCTAGCCTATCAGTCCTTAGGGTGCAGCTACTTTTGTTTTTTTATTGCCATGTTTTTTCCTGTTATTTGCTGAAACCTTTTGAGTACGATGTTAAAGAAACTGGCATGTACTATTTCCTCCAGACATACTCAAAAAGATAGAGAATTTCATCAGTTTGTTTTAGATTTTTGCTCTCATGTTCCTGCAAAGCTCCAAGCTACTGATACCAGTTTCCGTTTAAGAACTATTGTTTAAGACGATAAAAAACACATTGTTGTTTTCCGTTTCTCTGCAGTCCATAGACCTAAAAAGAAAACTTTTGCTTTCATCAATTTACTGAATGTTGCACTGGTTCTCTTCAGGGAAAACAGGGTAACTTTTGCAGATTGAAAGCTCTACGGCTAAAATTGTCACTCCTTTCCAATATTTTGGCTTCGCATAATGTAGGCCGCCTTCTGGAGCTGATTATTGGCTCTCCATTTTCTGCTGCTCCACAGTCCATTTAAATTGGAATTTTCTTTTTTATATATTTTTATCTAAATTATTCTTCTAGTTTTTCTCTTCTTTACCATCATTATATTCTGCAACTTGACAATGGTGAATGTGGAACAAGAATCACAAAAGTGATAACAAATCGAAAAAAAAATGGTTACCATTTAAACTGTAATTATGGTTAAAAAAATTATATTCAAAATAATTTTTGTCCCCTTCTCTCAGCTATTATGTCAAAGTACGTTGTTCATCAATGTAATGTGTTGAACAGCCTGAATTCAACCAGCATGTCATGGCGACCAGTAACTTAAACATTGGTGACCAGATTTTTGAAATCCAATCTGGAGTCATTTCCATCTCGTACATAAAAATAGGAAATGGGGAAAGTGATGCTTTCATTCAGTTTTACATATTTATTGACATTTAAATAAAAAAAATCAAGTGTAGTATCCCGGAATGTGCCTCTCCTACTTTCTAAGATTAATGAATTGAATCCATTGATAGTGTTTATTAGAGCCATTTGGTCATTTATTCTTCTGTCTTCTTCCCTCTCCATCTTCTTTTCTTTCTAGCTCTCTTCTGCCTGCTCTCTGTTTTACTCTTCTAAGTTGATTTTTTCTCTTCAACTTTTCTTTCTATCAGTCTTCTAATCAGTGGTGTGAAAAGTTCACACATTTGTTACTTCAGTAGAAGTATAGATCCTGCAGTTTAAAAACACTCTGGTAAAAGTTGAAGTATCAACTTGACCTCTATACTCAAGTAAAAGGGAAAAAGTATGTGCTCCAAAAACTACTTGAAGTATAAAAGTATAAAGTAACCTTAAAAAAAAATAACATCCAGATGCCAGTATATGAACTGTAAGCTCAATTTTTCGACTATTTGGAAAAGTTATTTGAGATCGGGCCAAGGATGAGGGAGGTCTTGTTGGTCTCCGTCTCCCGATACGCTCTCGCCTGTGTCCGACCTTTCAGACATTTCAACATCTTTTTCTGAATCCCACATTGTAGCATGGCATAGACAATTCACGTTAGCAGTTTGAAGAACACCTGCTTGCTTCTGATGATTTCCTTTAGCTAACCAATGAGTGTTTGCGTTCTATGACTCATCCAATCACACTAGTTTTCACTAGATGTGGGTGGAGCCAATGATCTGCATTGGATGGAGCACATGACGGGAAATAAAGATTTAGAAACATTAAACCGAAGCCAAGAGTAACGAGGAACGTTTGTTTTAAAAATGTAAGGAATAGAAAGTACAGATACCTGTGTAAAAGGAAGAAAAATAAGTAATGGAGTAAAGTATAGATACCTAAAAAGTGTACTTACAGCAAGTACAGTAACAAAGTATTTGTACTTTGTTACTTGACAAATCTGCTTCTAATAACTAACTTACAATAACTAACTATCTGAAGATATAAACTAAAGGTCACCGATCAGTTCTAAAAACATCTTTAGACAAACCTTTGTTGATCCCTGGAGAACCACCATACCAGATTAGTGCCTTATGAGGAGTTTTCAATCATTCTGTTTCATTTTATCTGAGTCTATTTCCTCCTGCAGCTGCAGCCAGTGGTCTGTCTTACTTTTTGTTGATTAGCTTGTTTTATGTTTCTGTTCAGCTGAACTCCAATCCAGGTAGAAGCTGAAAATAGGGTGATTCTGGTCACGATCTATGTATTTATGTATTCATAGTGCACATGTAGCACTAATTCTGCATTCTGATCCACTGAAATGCACTGTTAACCTAAGCTATAATCAAATTGGTCGTTTAATTGATTCTTCATAATTGGCAATAAACTATAGACTATAGACATTAAAATAATGATAATCTGCATTTGTATTTCTCCAAAGAACCTTAATAGGCAAAAATAGCGAGTGAATAATATTAACGAGAAAAAGGAACTCAAATAAAATCAGTTAGCAGTTTAATAACTGTCATCCTGCAAAATAATAATCTGGGATTTATTTGTATGTAGAGCTAATGTGAACGTGTCTTCCTGCCTCCAAGTGATATAAATAATGAAACCTGTTTTTGTTTCCAAGCATCATTTACAGACGACCTAGCGGTGATGAATGGGTCAAATATAGGTTTGCATGTCATATTTTAATCGTCTTAGATGACGGCTGTTAGAGATTGCTCTTTTCAGCTTGGTTCTACAGTCGATTATGTTTCCATCCAAGTCACAAGAGATTTCATTAATATAATATATAACATGGATGGTAAAAAATGGACCGAGTCTGGTCAAGTTCAATATGGGTCAATGCTCGCATTTCCCCCCCGCCACAGTGACAGTAAGGGAGTTGCCCTCCCTACTCAAGCTACTGATTCCTGCATCTGCATACGTTGATAAAGGTCAGTGCTGCTCCACGGCTCCTACCTTCATGCACAGTGCAGCAGCTTTAAGACTAGAAATCAATACAGCTCACAATGAAAGGAGTTAGGAGTGCAATATGCTGCAGCAGATAGGAGAGGCTTCACTTTCCAGCTGTTGTCTTTTATATATTCCTCAAAAACACTAAAGTATAAGCATATGAAAGGACGAGATGTTTTTGTTAATTTTTTAAGATGCCGGCTGATTTGAATGTGGGAATGTTGCTGCTGGCGCCGGATGTCTGGCCAGTGTACAACTACACAACTCTGGAAGCAGATGGGATCAGTAAAGCTGAAGTAATTCATTCAAATGAGTTTCTTTTTTTATCATAAACCCCCACAATGCTGCCCAAATACATCATACCTATTTTTAAAACATTTTTACATAAATAGAACTTCGATCACGTGATACAGGATGTCGTCATGGAGATTTAAAATGGCCCTACAGCAAATCCAAAAGAAATAAACATTTTAAATATTTCATCTTGTTTTACATAATTCAGATTTTGACATCTGTAGTTGATTTCTGGTATTTAATTATTAATGATAACACCTTTTTGCAACAGCATTTTCTGTTTTCTTTTTTTAACAGCAGGTTCCCTTGGAAGGAATTAGTTCTTCCCATAAGAATGACTTTCTTCAGTTTTCTTTTACAGCACCTCTGTTACTTTTACTGCACATTTTGACCTCACATCTCCAAAGGATTTTATAGTACAACGTGACCAAAATCATAAAAAACCCATCTATTTTGAGTGGTTTCTGATTAAGTAACATGTTGTCTCCTGTTCAGGGGATGGAAGCAGGAATGTTATTGTTAGGAGTTCAGAATGCCTTTTGTTGCTTGGAAGCTTTTATTGGAAAAATATACCTGACCTTCCAGGCTTTAATACTTCTTGTTCTTAGTGTAACTCTATATGGCGTTTTTTCTATTTTTTTTCCCACTCAGTCGGTTTTAAAAGCAAATTATTTGATGCAATCCTGAATTATGTCACAGTCCATAGGCCATATTTCTCTTATTGTGCCACAATAAACTTCATATTTCCATGGTAACAATATTGAAAACATAATGTTCAGTACTGTACTTTGTGGATTTAAATGTATTATGTAGTTTAGTCAGCAGACCGAAGTAGTAAAAAGCAGAAATGAAAAATAATTTATTTGATATAAGATTCTTGACAAAAATTCCCTCGTTTTGCTTGGAGTGCAGTTGGTTGCATCCAGCAATGACTATAATTGGTCTAAAGGTGGATTTCACTGTGAGTTTTCCCAATATATAGCCTCGGTTTTTGACACAAGGGGTGAGAAAAAACAGCTAGTGATTTTTGTTCACATAGAAATTGCAAAAGGAACTTTTGAACTCAGGATTTTAGGATCATCATTTTTATTCTCGTCCATCCTTGCAGCGGAGAGGCTTATTCTATGGAAAACAACCTCCCTGAACGGAAATTAGCTGTGATCTCACTCCAGTTTTCCTGTTCAGACTTTCTACAGTCCCAGGGCTCCACCTCTCTGACTAGCAGGGCTTCTTTTATGAGGAACTTAGTTTTCCATAATATTCCCTTGGTGCTGCAGCAGAAAATGCACCAGAATGCATCAGTAGTTCCCTCACCCTATTCGCCTGCACACACACTCTTCCACTACTGTCCACTTTTATAGTTTTCTCATCAGTGCAGCAGCTTCGATGTGCAGAAACAGGCCTGAGCTCAGCATCAGCTGTTCGAAGGAAAATATGTTAGATCTGTGTTATTACACTGAAATGGAGCTGGTCCTGCAGTATCAGCTGGGTTTCTATAGGGATATTTGCTGTGTTTATTTACAGTTAAGGTTCTGTGTTTATCTCATCTTCAGTCTGGGTGTCTGTGAAGATATTTCTGTTACAGAAAGGTAGTGCATAGGCAATTCTTCTGCAGGAAAAATACTTTAAGGCAAATTTAGCTTTTTATTTTTATTTTTTTTTGCCCATTTTTGTGGCAACATTCTAAATAATTGTTTATTCAGACTTCTAAATGTTTGGATCATTATTCTAGTTCTTTAGCACAAAGTGTCACTAGTATTTAACATTACAAAGGGGATTGGTCAGACTTTTACCAACTTAGAACTTAAAGTTCCCTCTGTCTGTTAACATTTTAAACAGTTCTCTTTTCAAATATGTCTAACGTATAAAAAAGGGATGTCCCAATTCAGTATTGATATTGGAAATGTGTCTGAAGTCAACCAAAAGACAAATATTGGAATACATCAGCCTGCATCTAAAATCTCTGATGCAAACAAGCTGATAGAACTCCTCATCTTCTATCCTCGTCTTTTAAAAGTTTATATAACCCATTGGTCAGTATTGATTGACTTTATTGATCTCACAGTGGAGAAATTTACTCGTTACATGAGCTGAAATAGTCAAAAGAGAAGAAGAATGTGCCAAAAGCAGAAAAAGGTGCATGGGGTAAAAATAGTACATCAGTGGTGTCAAAAGTTCACATTTGTTACTTCAGTAGAAGTATAGATCCTGCAGTTTAAAAACACTGGTAAAAGTTGAAGTATCAACTTGACCTTTTTACTCAAGTAAAAGTGAAAAAGTATGTGCTCCAAATACTACTTAAAGTATAAAAGTACAAAGTAACCTTTAATAAAAACAGCCAGATGCCGCTATATGAATTGAAAGCTAAATTTTCGGACTATTTCTAAAAATCCTCTGAGATTGGGCCAAGGATGAGGGAGGTCTTGTTGGTCTCCGTCTCCCGATACGCTCTCGCCTGTGTCCGACCTTTCAGACATTTCAACATCTTTTTCTGAATCCCACATTGTAGCATGGCATAGACAATTCACGTTAGCAGTTTGAAGAACACCTGCTTGCTTCTGATGGTTTCCTTTAGCTAACCAATGAGTGTTTGCGTTCTATGACTCATCCAATCACACTAGTTTTCACTAGATGTGGGTGGAGCCAATGATCTGCATTGGATGGAGCACATGACGGGAAATAAAGATTTAGAAACATTAAACCGAAGCCAAGAGTAACGAGTAACGATTGTTTTAAAAATGTAAGGAATAGAAAGTACAGATACTTGTGTGAAAATGTAATGAGTAGAAGGCAGAAGTAGGAGGAAAAATAAGAAATGGAGTAAAGTATAGATACCTAAAAAGTGTACTTAAGTAAAGTAACAAAGTATTTGTACTTCGTTATTTCACAACTCTGCAGTATATACAGTAGGTCCACATATGACAGCTTTATTTTGATTTTTTTTATTCCTATAGAAGGATAATTATACATGGTTATTGCACAGGGTATTTCTCTAGTTTTTCATGCTCTTTTTTTCTGAAGTTGCACTCACTTGGTATTGCTATGGCAACCACAACGGCTTTCCTCTGCTTTTTGTCCACCACCACAATGTCCCACAGGTTCTTGGCTCGGTCACTCTCTACCACCTCTGGAGGTGTTTCCCACTGTGACCTTGGGGTTTCCAGCTCATACTCTGCACAGATGTTCCTGTACACTGTTCCAGCCACTTGGTTATGGCGCTCCATTCCCTGCCAGCATCTTCCGCCATGCAGTTATGTGCTGGATTGTCTCAGGGACCTCTTTGCACAGTCTGCACCTGGGGTCTTGTCTGGTGTGGTAGATCTTGGCCTCTATTGCTCTGGTGCTCAGGTCTGCTCCTGTGCAGCCATGATGAGTGCCTCTGTGCTGTCCTTCAGTCCGGCTTTGTCTAGTCATAGGTAGGATTTCCTGATATCTGCCCCTGTGATTATGTTCCTGTCATGATGGGTCTCTGTGATTAAACCCATATGCAGAACACCACAGGAAGCAGAGTAAAAGTTTAACAGTTTATTTGGTAAACACACACAGAGTAAACAATTGCACTGGTTCTGGTACTGGTCCGGGACTGGCTTCACAGAGTAATCTGCAGAGAGGGATTGCTTGGTTAGCCAGGTAGCTGTGATGTCGTGACAGAGTCTTGATTCTGATTTGTACCTGATGAGGTTCAGACAGTTCGGTGGAGAGTGGGAACCGGTTGGGTCCAGAGAATATGGATCCAGCAGAGAGCTTAGCAGCGGCAGAGCTTAGCTTCAGGCTAGCGAGGTTCAGACCTTGAGTTGTTCTCCTAGTTCTCTCCTGAGAACTAACTGGGAGATTCAGACTGAGAATCTTCAGGTTTGGCTTCTCTTGGCAGGCAGGCAGGTTTCCAAACATGAGCTCCTCCAGAGCTACAGACTGCAATCAGGTTTTCCTATGAAGCAGAGAAGACAGAGACTGGTTAGGATCAGGGTTACTCTCCAGAGCAGACAGAGATTCTTAATTCAAGCTGAGGCTCAGGTTCTGCTAACCAAAACTGGTCAACACTCCGGCGCTGAAGAGAAGTCAAGCCGCTGCTTATATAGCTGGTCTCCTGATCAGATGAATCAGCCTCAGGTATGCAGGTGGCTTCAGCTCAGGAGACCCAGGGCGCTCTCTGCTGGAGAAAGGTGGCAGATCTCCAGATCCCAACAGTTCCTGGTGTAGGGGCTTATCCTCACTGACATATGCAATGAAGAGTGTAGTTGGCAGCATAACCTGCTACTCCTTAAAGATGGTGCATTCACTAAATGCTATAAAAAGATAATATTTTTGGTTTCCAATCAGCTGCTTAAAGGTCAATTCAATCTTCATGGGATTTTTCTAAAGGACATCGATCACACTTATTGATAAGAAACCCAACTGAACAGATCATCTTTCCTCCATTTATGTTATTTTCTTCTTTATATTCTATCTATATTCTTCTTTATATAGTCTGGATTAGTTTACTTTGGCTTCACACTCACTGACGAATTGTATTGAACATGTAATAAACATGCAGTGATCTATAACGAGGATCTATTGTGTGAATTTCACAATGGTAAAAAATTACTTTGGTAGATTTAATTTCTCTTGCACAATCATAATATGTCTTTTTGACTTGATGTGAATAAGAGATATAAAGAGTGTTACATATGAGGTCAAACTGGTCAATCTGTAAATCTGAATGAAGTCTATTTGCTCAGGATTGCTGATCATGCACATATAGTTCACAGGGAAGTGGAAATGGAGATTGTGTTAATCCTTATTATCAATACTCAAATTGAAAACGTGAATATTTTTACAGCAGAAGACGTCTCAGGGCTTCTGCGCTTCCCTGAATAAACATATTTATCTTACGCTTCTAAACAGGGTCTGCTGATGTGTGTCATTTCCACAGAGTGGGCCAGAAATGGAGCTGATCCACCTCCATTTGAAAACAGCCACGGACAGGTTTAAAGGAACCAGCCTTTAACTGCTATGAACATGCAGATTCAGATCTACTCCTCTCAGCTTTTTCATCTTTTCTACACATTCTGTGAGGCATCTGATCCTGTTCTATGCAGTTTAGCCTTTTTATCTCTCTTTTTCTTTTGTCTCCCTGCGGATTTGAAGGTCTTTGCGAAGGAGTCGATATTTCAGTTCCTATTTTCATTCATATGTTTGAAAGGTACTCTCTTTGCTTTACCCACTCAGATATGACACATCTCTTCTTTAACATGCTCCCACGAAACGCACGATCACACTCGCAAGCATCTGTGCGCTTTAGTGTCTTCAGAGAGAAACAGTTTCTTCCTCTGCATGCTCTGTTTCTTGACTTATGATATTTTTATCACTTGTCTACTGCTTCATGTCTTCTTTTTTTGTATTTGGGGATGTTTTTATCATCTGTTTGTGCTTGCTCTCGCTGCGATTTAGTTTGCCAGTCAAAGTTGTTTTCTTTGTCTGATCTTGTGCTCAATTTTCTATCTAATAGTGAAACTCAAAAGGTGAAAAAAAGCTTTTTACAACCAGCTGCATCAGGCAGAAACGTAAGCTACAAAGAGGACAAATAATGTCACTTAATCTTTGAACTTCCTGCCTTGATTCAGAAGAATAATTTTTCGGGGTCAGCCATTTGTTGAGGGTTCTTAAAAAAATTTAATGAGGACCCATAAATTGTACATTACCTTGCAAAGCTCTTCATATCACCTGAACGTAACCATATGTGCGACATTACTGCTAAAATTATTGTAGTTTTTGGAGAATTTGTTTGATATATCAACACATAAAAATGCAAAACTGTGAGGAAAAGTCATTTTTCCTAAAGAGAATATTAGAAAAAAAAAATCAATTTAACAAATTTGATATGTTGATGGAAAACAAATTGAGAAGTGTAAAGTGGTTGTTTTTAGGTTATGAAATATTTAACACTTGAATACCGTTCTAGTTCAGTGAAACCAAAACTTAACTGAAAATTTAAGGTTTTGAGAAATCTAACTCTCTACATCAACATGTATACACCATGCTTTCTGTAAAACACGGTGGTGATGGCATCATGCAATGGAGATTTGGGCTGCACTGTATCAGGAAGATAAATAGAAACTAGCACCCTGAAAGTGCAGACTTCCGCCAAGCAGTAATATGTGACCCAAATTGTGACTTCCACCTATTGCTAAAACTCGCACATGATCTGGATCAATACTAAATTTAAGTGAATTTTTCCTTCACATTTAACATACTTCTGGTAATAAATGTCCATAAAATCCGTTCATAAGATTTAAATCGATCCTTCTAACAAGCCAACAACTTTCCCTTTTCTTATGTTTTTGTCTGTTTTTTGTCTGTTCTTGTCAGTAGATTAGATTAGATTCAACTTTATTGTCATTGCACAGGTACAGGTACAAAGCAACGAAATGCAGTTTAGGTCTAACCAGAAGTGCAATAGCAGCAAGTGCAGGATAAATAATGGTTCCATAGATACAGGACATGGGTTTTTCTATTGAAGGAGTATAGAGATGGATACTATTATAAATAATGAATATAATATATAGATCACTAGTGTTATGAACTAAATTTACAGCTGGATATGTACCGAATATAATATACAGGTGGTTATTACTATAAAAAAAAGGTTTTTACAGTTATGTACAATAGCATAATATACAGATGGGTTTTACTATAGAATGAATAAATAGAGTTTGGACAGAAGCTATCTAAATTAAAGTGCAGTGGAAGCTAATTGCATATTACAGTTAAAATACTTTATTACAAATGCATATGTAAACGAAACAGTTTAGTTTCAGTAAAATCCCTCTTGACGTTTTGAGTCCGATGCTCAGGCTATCAGTACTCACTGCTGCCACCCTCTGGTTTTAGTGGGGAACTGCTTGTTCCGCCAAATATCACTATCTCACAATGTTAGAGAATCTATTTAAAAATGCTGTATCCACATTATGATCTGGATCAGGTGAGTCTGGATCCGCACCCACCTGCTGGCTAATCCATGACCTCTGATATATGCTTTGAACAACCCGACGTTCCTGACATTCTCATTCCTCCACAGAAGCTTAAGGAAAGGATCAAGTGTAAGGAACGTAAGATAAGCATCTGGTTGCTGCACTAAGAGCAATAGAAGCGAATGGAACTAGCTTGATCTATGCATGGCTCTTGAAATATAAACCTCTTTCAAATTCTGCCTTAAAGCAGATTCTATGCATTTGTGCATTATTGCAAGTATTGATAATATTATTGACTCACTATATTTGAGCAGCTCCATTGTGGATATTGATTCCTCATCTGGGACAGGAACCGAGTCACAATTAATTGAAAGACCTATTGTGAGAATTTCTGGAATTAAATCTTCAGAGGCTGCAAAAGGTAGTATTCCCGTAGAATGGACCCGCCAAAGTCTAAAGCTGAATATAATCCATAAATATATACTTGTAAATGGTAAAATAACTGCAGCTAACTGACTCAGAGAGGCTGAAAACAACTGATCTTCATACTTTTAAGATTCTTATTGAACAGCAAAGATTATGTTACAATTTCCTCCTAGTTGGCAGTTATATACTTTGACGATCTCATACAAAGACTGTTGAACTTTGCGATTGTGCGGCATTAGGCATGAAAAATGGTCAGAGTCTGTGTGTATTTATGTTAGCCAACTTGCCTACATCATGTAGCCGGGGAGTCCAGCCATGCTTTGTTCAAATGTGTGTGGTGTGCAGAGAAGCTGCAGAGAGTCAGTTTGGTCAACAAGCATGTCTGTGCCTCTCCTCTGGGGTCCAGAGATGGGGAAAGCTGTCATGTCTAGGGAGCAGCTAAAAGATGAAGAGGTTACGCTTTTGGGATCACAGCTCTTCCAAGGCCTGTGGGATCTCGCTTTCTTTATAACACTCAGTATAATCTCCTGTACCATCCTCCCCTTTTATTTCTCTCTTTTCATGTTCCCCATTCTCTCACCATGTTGGGAACACATAGTTTTGGCTCACTTATTCACTTTCACTCCCTGCCTTGCACTTTTCCCCTTGGTTCTATCTTTCTAATCCAATTTTCTGGAAGCCCTTTGTGGGTTTTCAGCCTTGCTTCAGTTTCTCTGCTTTTTTCCAGCTTTTTAAAATGTTATTTCAGCTTTAATTTATTTTCACGTGCATCTTTCAGATTCTGTTTCACTTCTTTTTGCCATCATATTTATTATTTATACTCAGAAATATCTGCAGTCCCTTCTTTTTGGCCTACTTCTGTCTCACCATCTGGTTTTATTTCGAGCTGTTCAGGCTATCTTCACTTTATGTCAGGAAATCAGAAATGGGGGATAAGAATTATTATCCCTGTTTATAATCGAAATTTCATTTTGTATACACTTAGTGTATGCAAAAATAACAATAAAAGTTGTAAAAGTCTAAGTCTAAAATAAGTCTTATTCTTCTGTTTTTAGATGTATTTGATTTGAAAAAGAAAAAGGGCAACTTATTCTTGATAATGCTAAAATAATTCATAGGTTATTTGTCGTTATATGAATCTTCATCATTCATTTATTCTTATTTTGGATTTGCCACAAATACATAAGAAAATGCTTAGTAAATACCACCTATACTTAGTAGAGTTGATGGGTTGTATTTTGCATGCCTGCATTTTTTAGAGCAGCATTTCTCACCTGTTGCAGCCATCTTTCAATTAAGTTAGCATTGAAACCCTCTATCAGCCAGCTGACTGGCAGTGCAAAGTAGTAGACAGAGGAGAAACATTTTTAGTTTCTTTTTTAACCGTTTTTAACTTTTTAACTGATCAAGGCTCTAACCTAGCAAACGTCCGCTCCTGATTATCTCATAATATCACAGACAGGTGGAGACTCGCCCCTTCGCTGCTCTTTTATCCTTTGTGACGTGATTGGTTGTCCTGTACAGCTGCTGTTGTTATGAGCAACACGTTCAGTTTGTGCTCTTAAATGGCTACCTTAATAATTAACATGAGATTATATGAAAGATTTTTTTTCTCATTTATCATTACGTTAAAACCAAGAACATGTCGACACCTTTTGCTGGGAACAGGTCGTCCAAAACCGGGACATGTCCCTTCCTTATATACACAATTACTGCGCTGTATATGATCTCCACAAACTCCTCTCAATAGCAGCTTGAGCCAATATAATGCAAAACAAGGCGGACGCATCATTTATTTAAACATAACCGTGGGTCTTGTGGTCTGTTTAAGAACATTGAGGGAGGAAAAACAATCCTTATTGCCAAGAGCCAGATGCCCGCAGTCAGCTTCCTGTCCATCTCTGATGCAGAGATGCTTGTACTGGAAGTCAGAAGTGTACCAAGTAAAAATGAAGGTTAAATGGTTAAAATGGTGATACTTCTGTATTTTCTGCGTGTGAGTTTAAAAAAGCACTAAAAAAAGACACAATAGCAGCAGCAGTGGAGTTTAAGCTTTAAAGAATTGCTTTGCATATAGTAAATGCATTAATTTGCGTGGTTCGGTCATTACAATACGATCTGCAAATTTACTAACGTGTGCGCACAAAAAGGGTTTGTACACGCCGTCTGCTGAATTTGCAAATCGCTTTGAAAGTTCTTTGAAGATCTGCTCTGTAAAAAAACATGTTTTAAGATGTGCAATACTTCTGAAGATCACGCCCTAAATCAGATATCATGAATCAACAATTTCTCGGCAGTAACATGCTGTCGGCAAGTCGGCAGTAGATGAGGGAAATTCCTCATAATAGGATCTGCCGTTACTGAGAAAGGCTACCAAATTTAAAGACATTAACTGGGAACAGGGTGAAAATGATCTGGAATCTGGAAAACATTGAAAATAGAAATGCATTGCAGAGTTGCTGAATAAAAGAACAGCCTTTGACGGGCTTTCTCGAAACAAACAAACAAAAAAAACCCCAATAGGGCCACTGAATTAACTTTGCAGAAAGGCAGCTACTACAAATGAGGTACTGAACACAAATCATGATGCTGAGGTTAAATATCAATAAAATTAGCCAAATTCAATTTAAAGCTACTTCTTTTCCACTTAAGTATTTGTATTAAGATTAAAAACTTGAGATTTACAACATTGAATATTTGAATTAAAGTTGAAAATGTAGGTTCAAATAGTTGAATCCCCATAACTCTTCCTCTGTCAAGTTATTCAATAGTAAAATGTAACGTCAGGTAATCCTGTTGATTTATTTCATGCAGGTTGTTCCTGGTTATATATTGGCTGGTTATTTAAAGCAAAAATACCTTCAGGTTTCGTGTTAAAGGAAAAAAGTTGGAAGTTATTTCTGGATGTAAGCCCAAAAGAGAGAGAGAAAAAAACATTTGGCTTCCTGCAACATTCGTGGCATCTGTCATGTTAGATTTCATCCACCTCTTTGCAGCAGCTCTTTAGCATGCCACCAACTGAAGCAGCAACAGGACAGCGGGGAGGAGGAGGGGGCACCGCTGAAATGAAACATGCAGGGAGCCAGAGGAGATGGAGACAGATAAAGAGGGGGGAGACGGGCGAGGAGAGGGAGGAAAAGTCAGCATCAGACGGAACAGGGTGCAGAAAGATAATGATGGAGACATGAAATGGAAGGTGGAGGATGGGGGGGGGGTTAGACTGAAGGAAGATGTGTGGAGTGTGTTTGAAAAAAAAAAGAGGAAAAACAGCACCTGGGGCAGACAGGAGGAAATGAGAGGAAAAGACAGGGACAGGGTGAGGGGATGGAGAAGGTGGTGGAAACGAGCGGGGGAGAGAGATCAGAAAAAAAGAGAAAATGAGCACCGAGCCCCCAGATTTCTTCTGCAACATCTTGGCAGATTAGATGAGGCCTGTCCACGTGTGGAGAAGAGGAGGAGAAAGAGAAAGAAGAAGAAGGCGTGTGCCAGTTTACCGTAAATGGGGCTAATTTTCCTCGTGACAATCAGTGATTGCTGCAGCCAGATGTGTGAAACTGGCTCAAAGAGAAAGAGTGAATTTCTGTGAATGATCAGTGAGATTATGTTCCAGCATTGCATGAAAATGTCAGAAATGCTTTTCTGCTCATCAAACTGATGTTTAACTTGCTATCCTTCCAGCACCATGTTAGTGGTTGTTATAATTCTGGAAAAGAAACAAACACTCAGCAATCTCCAGACGACCGTTCAACTTTTGATTGTCAATAAAGGAACCCATATATTGATTCCACATGTGCTGACATATTATGCACCCAAACAGAAGGAACGTTTAGCTTAATAATCCAGATATATCCTGCTTGTTGCTATAGCTACAGCTGCTAGAACAGTCAAACCGCAAGCCTGAGTAAATTTGATGAAGCTTTTGTGATATAGCGATAGAAAGCAGCTCAGACTGTAGCTCAGGGATAGTTCTCCACATTTTCTCTGGGAATAGAAATCTGAAAAAAGTGTCACATGTTTTTTTTTAGTCTGATGCCTGGAAGATAAATCCACTTTTCTAAACCAACATTTTTGCTGATAAACTGTATAAATACATTTCTAATATTGCTCTCCACATGTCCCTCCCAGGCATTATTTTTGTCAATTTACTGCTATTTGTTAAAATAATGCTTTTATGTCTAAAACTGCCTGTTTGGTGCCTCTTCAGGTATAAAAGGGGTCACTGAATCTGATTTTGGCTATTGGTTCATCCGGGGATGTTAGTTAACACATGTGGACTGACGTCAGCAGGACTACCCTTGGCAGCTGTTGTTTGCTTAGAGACTGATGATAAATAAATGATTTTGTTATGATGGTAAATGGCAATAAATTTTAATTGCATTTATTAAAAAAAAGTACAATAATTTAATTTGATTAAAACAAGTCTGCATCATCTGTCCTCTCTAGCATAGGGAGTTTGATTTGTGTTAGCCACTCACATAGCCTCAAAACTATATGAAACATAAACTTTGAAGAGAAAAATCATTGAAAATAAAAATATAAAATGTGTCAAAATTGCAAAAAATGGAGAGTGTTTTATCTTTTAGGTTTAAAATAATAACTTGGCACTGATTTTGTGTCATTGGGTCACAAAACATGAAATTTCTTAATTATTGTTTATCACATGAGTTTGTTGACGGTCCCCACAGGAAGCACCAAAAGCAGGAACCCCAGTCTGTCCCACCTGCTACAGCATATATCCGCTGTACGACTCCAAACCTGACTGTTTTCTCTTGCCATTAACAGATATTTTCACCCAAAGCGGATATGTTTTACTTTGTAACCAAGTCTCTCTTCCTGTCAAACGCATGTCATTGCTGCTGAATTGATGCGTAGTCCAACTGAAATAGACCTGGGGTCTATCTCAGTCGGATGTGCTCATCCCCATTGACTTTCAATGACTTACAAGCACTAAACGCCAAATATTCTGACAACATTTTCTCTGGTTGGACACAGAATCGGACTCTCTTGGACTGAGAACCACTCCCACCTGTTGAAGAAGGTGCAAAACGGCTCCTCTTTCTCTCTTCTCAACTAGCATCCTGTGTTTCAACATGTCAGTGTGGTGGATTGTTGGATGCCATCTGCTAGAATCGATGCTAAATCTGGGCTTGGTTTATGTTACGCCAGTCCAGATGAAGGCCGGATGCATTGCCATAGAACACACCCACCTAGACTACGAGCTATTTGTACTACCTCCATCTGGAACGCCTGGTCAGCTGCATTAAATGCAGAGCAAAATGAATAAAAACTGTTCTTTCTCAGGGCTGTGAAGAACAAAACTCCTTTGTAGACGTGAAATAGTGCCATTCATAATAAATATTCATTCTTTGGCTGCTGTGGTACAAGCTGCACTTTATGTGAACACATCATCCCCATTGACATGCTTTATACATCTCTTTAGTTGCTGTAGTTGATCCACTTTTTTCTTCTGATGTGCCCTATACTTTTGAATGTGTGTTTGACTTTTTAAAAGCTTTCTCAGGATTTTTAAGGATTACCATCCCTCTACAAAGTGTTTAAATTGTGTAAATGTTCTAATTGTGTGATTATGAGCTGGGGATCTTCATGGGTCCATAATGACAAGAGTCTATGTGAAGACTAGAGATCCACAGCTTATATTAATAAGATATGTTAACAAGACAGCAACTAATCTTGCAATTAGTCATATATTAGACTCAGCAGACGTGTGCAAGAAGGGGTTCTTCTCAGATGGGATCAAAGTTTGACCATAAACAGAAAGATTTGTGGTTGTAAAGGGACAGAAGTTCAAGGATTATGGATAATTCTGTAATACAATGTTCCTCAAGGACCTTACAGCACATGACATCATACATGATGCATTTAATCTCTCTCTTCTTTAGTGTGACACCATTTTTAGACCACCAACATAGTGAGAGAACCTTTACTTATTGCAAGACAGACAGGAAGGATGTAGGATTCAGGTGCATCACCTGTATATATGCTTAAAAATGCAGATATTAGTAAGGTTGACATTTAAGATTCACTGAATCTCGAATATTCTTTGAGAATATTAATTTGTACCACAAGTGGCTCCATGGAGAAATGTTTCCTCTACACTTCCCATTGAACTGTACAACGCTGTACCACCGCCCATGTCAGAAGGAGTCAGGTCTTTGAAATCAGAAATACATAGGCATCATGTTATTTCATCTTCTCATTGTCAGAAACCTCGTAAAGAGAAACGCAGCAAGGCTTTAGACAGGCCTAATTAAAACTTTCAAAGCAGGGAGTTCTCTTTGATCTCTGTTCACGCTCCCGGATGATGAGCTTTAGTGTTTTGGGCCCTCTCTGCTGTGCTGTCCAAACCCACCAGCTCTTTTTGTTTGAACGTTTCAAACTCCCCAATTGTCGTTTGCGTCAGAATAAAGCTCATCTTCCTGTGTTTCATAGGCATGCATCACTCTTTAGAGTTAATCATATCATTCTGAGTCAAAGTTGGCCTTTTTTTTGGGCATATAATTGTTTTCCATTTATAGCTGCTCGGCTAAACTCTAAACCTAACTCTAAATGTTTGATTGCAATGGAGCATCATCGTCCTTGCTACTTGAAACTGGTAGCAAATGAACCAAGGTGGTACTAAAGGAAAATGAGATAAAGTGGCTGCGCAGGTTTCAACTGGTCTGGTTTCAAATGGATTAATTCCCCAGGTGGAAACTTTTAGGAACATATTCCTGAAATACATCAGATTAAAGCAGGAGATGGATGATAGAGTGGTCTGTTGAGATGATGAAGTTTCAGGTGTATCAGCATATCTGTGTGCTGCCACATGGAGAAGCTGGTTGGGGTCATATGCCAGGGAAGCTTTGCTCTTGCATATGATTGTATTTTAAAAATTTGTGTTTCATGTAAGATTAACTGTATGATCATTAAATATTTAGATAATTTGGAATGGCGTTGGACTGTGATCAGATGTGCAGTATGTTATTTTGAGAATCTGAATAACCCTGCAGCAATGAGGACCTCAACAAGGAGCAGGTAGCCTTGGCACGCAAAAGCTGCAGCAGTCCTGGGCAGCAAACATCAGGAACCCCGAAATAGTAGCAATGGATCCAAGACTGGTCAAAGGAACACTTGCTACTAGACCAAAGAGGCACAGGGAAAGACACATGGCATTGACTGGAGATGGACACAAACCTTCCCTATAATCATAAATTAATAGGATTATATAGGCCATGGATGGTTGAATCTCTTTAAGGTTCAATGTAGGCACAGTTTGGTTACTTGTATCAGCATATACTAAGGTTTTATTTTAAAAATTGCAATAGAATTACAGTAGAATAATTACCAGTTGTTGATATGACATTAAAAGTGCTGAAACGACTGGACACGACTCTGGCTTAAAGGAGTACTCCGTCTCCCCAATCTGTTTAAACAGCTGACTGATAAAAGGCTGCTACTTCTAGAGGAAGATGCCTCATTATTTGGAAATATGTCTGCTAACAAAAAGTATAATAAGTATCGGAGTAAAGAGTTCTTTACCTGAGATTAACCTACATCTTAGGCAGCTGATTGCTGCTTATACAGAAGCTATGGTACTAAATGTAAAAATCTGTTTGCTATACCCATTTGTCTGTGCTTTGCAATGTAGAGGATAAGGGAGATTGAGGCAATAATAATAGGAGAATTTCACTTCTGCATCTTAACCCATTACATTGGGGAGCAGTGGGCTGCCACTCTGCGGCGCCTGGGGAGCAATCAGGGTTTAAGGGTCTTGCTCGGGGACCCAGATCGAACCGGGTACTTGCAACCTTCTCAGAGCATAAGGGCACTGCTCTAACCACTAGGCCAACACTCCCACCAGCTGATTGCAGAAACCAGTTAACCCAGCATGTTACCGCAGACGTTTTTGGACTGTGGGAGTAACTTGCCTGACTACCTGTGGGAAACTTACTCAAAAACATGCAAATTCTAATTTAAATGTTTTTAAAATGTTTTTTTTTCCCTTAAGATAAAAAAAAAAATGAAATACTGTTTTGTAATTATTTAGATTATTTTATTATTTTTAATCAACTCTTCTAAGGTTAAGGTGATTTCCAAACAAAAAAATGGAGGTTATGCCTTTTGGAGTGGGAGTTGGTCTGTGTCTTCCACCATAATGTTTGCAGACATTCAGACTGTCATGATTTAAAAAAAGCAGAGCCGAAAAGTAAAGCTCTTGATTTACAGATCTGTTTTATTCCAGATTTCACGTATAGTCATCAAAAGCATAAGGAATGAGATCTCAGATACTAGTGGCTCAGACCAGCATATCAGCGCATGCAGGGAAAATCTCCCTTTCTGCTGGTGCTGAAGCAACTGAAATAGACCGCAAAGATTTAGGTTAGAGAAGCAAATTAAAACCCTGATATTTAGAAATTTAACCTCGATTGATTATCATAATTACAGCTCTGCAAAACATTTCCAATTTCAAGGTGCAATTTAATTTACTTCCAAACTGCAAAGTGAACTCAAACCCCTGCTTAGCCTGAGGTAATGATGCTAATTCGCTTTTACTCGTGGACTCTGCTTTTTTTCTAAATCATTTTTATAATTAGACTTCCAACTTGCCATAAGAAATACAACAAAATTATGTTTTGAAGTGCAGGAAATGCACAATTTTTAGCCTGGGCAACTTCAGAGATATATAAGAGACATTATCAACAGCTCATTCTGCAAGCCTGCCTTGTTCTACATCCAATTTCTTGAACTAATCGCTCCATTTTTCTTTTACCTGAGCAGTTAGTTCAATGTTACTCTCTGTAAATTACCAGTTATAATCCTACTCTGGGTGATTTTTCATATATTTAATTCAAAATCTTTTGGTACCTCATTCAATATCATAAATAAGCCATTACTTATAAAATAACATGTGAGCAAGATAAAGGAAGGAGCATTTGATCTAGAAATGTTTTAAGTTCAAGCTGTTTTAAGTGTTGATTAAAGAAGGAGTTCATATCTGTGGATAAGAAGTGTGGAAGAGTCAAAGAGAAAGAGGGAAAAGTCAGGAACCAGCTGAGGTGGAGGTGCTGATGAGTCCCTGGTTAAACATGGGATGTCGCGTCTTCAGGGAAGCAGTGCAGAGCACGGCAGACCTCGCTAATGGGAATCTGTTGCTTGTCATCTCTGGCCAGGCCATCTCATCAAAATGTCAATAAGAGGAAAAGAGAAGTATAGAATTTCTGTTGCCTGCAAATAAGTGTGAAAGTGACTAAAGCACTTGGAGAGCAGAACAAATGCAGCATCTAAAAGGGGAGAAATAGATCAATGAGGGATTGTTTGCTTGAAATAGGATTTCATACAAAGCGGTTTAGTTTCACCCTCCAGCTGCAAGTATAAAACAAACTTAAAATGATGTCTAACCTTCAGCATCGAGCTTTGGAAAAGGTGGGGAATTAGATGGATCATGCCAGCGTTAACCCAAACCAGAACAGTTACAGCTGCTGGTATCCTTACGGTTTATTCGGACACTAGGGCGTTTTTTGGTAGAGTAAATGATGGTGGCTGAGGGGTGCAAATGTCTTTAAAATGCAGCAATTCACTTTAAAAGTACTGCAAACACAAAAATTAAAATAGCTGAAACAAAAAAAAAGATGCAACACAAAAAAGAAAAGGACAAACTGCAAAGGAGAAACGCTGCAGTCACAGAGAGTAGAGGGTAGCAAAATGCAAACATACTCTAAATCCAAAACTGGCTGCAAATATGCTAACACACAAAACACATTCAAAGGAAGATGCTCCAGCTTGCAAAAACAGCTGCAAGTTAAGATAAGCTGTAAACTTGGTCTGCATAGTGAAAGATCTCCAGACCACTAGGGGGAGATGATCATTAAGTCATATGAAAACATTACCTTGAATTAATGTCTATGGACCAAATATATTGCAAAAGCATGAACAAAATATCTGCCTAGAGAAGATTTAGAGGACAGAAAGAAAGAAGTTTTCCTTCTAATCATTTTAAAACAGTAATCACTCTGAGCATCATTTTTATATCTTCATCAGGAGTCTGGTCCCATATGATGATGATTTTCTTGCCTTATTGGTCTGGAGAACTTCAATTATGCAGCGCACTTTCTTGTTTTGTGTGTTAGCATAATTTATGCGTTTACAGCAGTTCTTTTGCTCCATGCATCCCTCTATTTTCTGCAATTGCAACAGTTCTCCTTTGCAGCATTTTTCCTTTGTGTTAATCTAATTTTCATGTTTGAAGTTGTTTTAGAATTTGCTGTGATTTCATGTGTTTGCACTGCGTTTGCACGCCGCGACCACGGTAGTGAATGTCTGTCAGAAGAGGATGTAATGTCAAAACAGCACATTTTCTCCTGTAAGCAGACTAAAGGTTGGTGTTAATGTCTGTTTATCAAGGACTTTAAGCAGCCAACGGTAAAGCAGGTATTATTCTCTAGCAGGGTTTAGTACTTTCAGTGTGGTTTCCCAGATGTACTTTACTCTTAGCATCTGATTGGTTAGTCCAGTTCAGAATAGTTATATAAATCAGAGCAGCATAAGCTCCGCCTACTGCGTTTGATTTGATAAAGCCGTGATAAAATGTTAATTCATACTGTCTGACAGTGACTATCATCACAAAATAAAAGATTTTTATCAGACATATTTAGTTTGTTAAGATATTTAGCTTTGTGTTATTTGATTTTCAAATGAAACCTTTAACTGATGAAATGACTTTTCAAAGTCCAGCGCATTTGGACAAACTTAGTTTGAGAATAAAGTTCTGCGTCTGCATTTTATACTAACAGATGTAATATGTCAGACTTCATTTTGAGATTATTTAGGAAGAGGCGAATCAGAACCAAGCCTTATGGCTCACTGGATCTTTTCCAATCCTATGGGCCCTGCTTTTTGGACTGCTTGGCTGTGTAATAAAGATGCAATGCCCCATCTTTAGTCTCCTAGTGCTCGCCTTCCTGCCAAAAAAGCAGAGACAGGTCCTTGATGAATGTCTGGTTCATAACAGTGATGCGTCTAAGGGTTGGGGGTGTGGGGGGAGTAATGATTTAATCATTGTATAATGGATGGGGGACATCATTCAGGCTCCGATTAGTGCAGGTGTTTGCCACCCCAAGAATACTCAGGCTGATGAATCTTACTGTCGGGGCTGGAAGTGATGGTTGTGCTTTCGTCTGGACAGTGAAAAGCATACACAAGTTCTTTTTGAAGTGTCACAGATTCATCCACACCAGCGCATGTATAGGAATTAGCTCAAGGGTTACTTTGCAGAGCAAGTATTCAGCAGGGTTTGGCTCATGCATAATTTACATTTTCTTTCAATAAGCTATCACCAAGGCTGCAGTTAACACTTCCTCTCATTACTAATTCTCCTGATATTTAGTTGATGACATTTGGAGTTATTTCATGAATGAAAACAGGGAAACGCAGGTTCCCAAAGCCAAATATTATGTCCTCCAGTGACAGATTTTAGTTTACCTGCATTTAAAAGCAGAATAGCTTCAGTACCACTGATATTAAGTTGGTGGAAAGGTGAGCCAGACTGAGTGAAAAGAATCTGTGATCACTGATTTTGACAGATTATTTTTAAACACAGTTGGATCTTGGACTTGACATAGACTGGGCTGCTGTCACACATTAAAACATGCTTCATGTGTGATGCATTGCTGCTATGCGAGTGTATTTTAGGCTTTCTTTCTTACAGTATTGTCCTGTTTTTAGCTTTATAAACTGTGACAAGTGTCAAAGTTTATAAACTGTCCCTTTAAAAAGATCATGACACTGCCACCACCACGGTTAACTATGGGGATGACATGTTATCTCTTCCGCACACATAGGCTACTATCAATGTTGGACCCAGAATTCAGGCAGACAGACTCAAGTGACTTATGAGAAGCCTTTATTAACTGCTCAGGGATGTGTGGCTCATCAACTAGGACAGAATGACTGGAATCTCTGTAGAGGTAGAAACACAGGTTAGGGACCACGTAACTCTGATGGGGAACTATAGCGGACATGCGAGTCACTAACCTGGTTATTAAGTTCAGTCTAAGCCCAGAGGAAGGAGTGGAATCCAGCCGGATGATTTTTTTCATAGAGAGATCCAGGAGTAGAAGCCAAAGGTGCTGCAGAGCAGACCGACAAGCAGAGGCCAGCTGATGAAGAAGAGATCCAGAAGGAGAACCCAAAGCCATGTCGAGGAGAAAGAGGAAGTTCAGGCCAGAAGATCAGGGATCCAAAGAGGTCCTAAAGGGAAATCCAAGCCAGGGTCGGGAGACAGATCCAAGGTAGTTACCAGGCAAAATCCCTTGGATGTCCCTAGACAGGTCAGGCAAACAGATCAGACAGGGTCAGGCAAACTCAGAAGTCCAGAAGCAGAAACTAGTCAAGATCAGGCAATCAGAATTTTGGGGTACACTAGAAAACTCTCACCTATGGCTCAAATAATCTGGCACTGATGGCCGGGACCAAGCAGTTTAAATAGGAACTGGAACAGGTTGATCTCATGAGTGATGATGCAAACTTGGCAGAGCTAGGCAGGTGGATGAACTAAATCAATAATCCAGTCACCAGTGCCAAGATCATGACAGGCTACATCTGCAGTCTTTTTTTCTAACATGGTTGTTTATCTTCTACAGCAAACGTCTCAAAGTCAAGTCTTTTGGGACGTATCCGTCCCCTCATGGCAAATTATCCAACCCTTAAAGGCCAAAAAAGTTATATTGTCATAAAATTGAGTAATAGCATTGAGAACTAGTCCCCGGTTCTAAAACTGGGATATTTAGGGTGTGTTTGAACACTATAATGTTAAAGAAGATAATTCAGACAAAGCAACAGTGTGTGCCTGACACAAGTATTAGGTTTTTTTGACATATTAAATAATTTTTCTGGTCAGTATACAGTCTATTGAGGCTGTTCAAAAGAGAGCGACATAACAGAACCAAAACCTAACAGGTTTTGGTTCTCTGGGGTATGATTGTGTCAAGTAGCTGCCTGGCTTCTCAATCTGGGGTTCAATGTGTTTTTCTGTTAGATTCCAAAGAAATTGACCCGTCTCTGTTAAACCTGCAGTTAGAAGTCTAGGGCCACTAGTGGCCAGAATTGACACAGTGTATCTTTAAACTAATTTCAAAATGCTTAAAGGTATAGAGGATGATATGTTATTTCTGGGTGGTTCATCTAACTAAGGTCATTCCTAATTGTCTGTTATTCTGGTGATATGTTTACATAAGGCCGTCCTACATGCTCATCCCCTTAGCTATATTTTTCTGAGCAGGCACACTTTCAGGCATATATGTGTGGTGAGTCATTGAAGCTCACCTTTCTCACCGTGGTTCTTTGAAAATGGTGAAGGGTCATAAGAGAAAAAGTGTCTAAGACATGTATGAGAATAAAAGAAAGGCCTCAGAAGCAGCAGATATATGCTGGAATGCTTTGCACGGAGAGCTCTCCTCGTATGGGATTTGCTGTCAAGATTTGCTGTCGTCATAGGCTGTCGCTACGAGACAGCAACAACTAATAGCAAAGATGGCGCAGGCACCATGCGATGGAGGAAGAGTTACTTGACCAACGGGGAACATAAATTGGTGATCATCCGTCCAAACGGTCAGTTAACTGAGTTCACTATAAAGTCACTAAAGTCACTATGAATTACCCGCTCTATATAGTGATTAAGGGATTTAGAGTTTAGAGCAGACGTTCGGGCACAGTAAGGTTGAGCTATGAAAACAGCAACTTTTAAAGAGTGCGTACACGAAGAGGAATGTGCTCGAGTGGAGAGGGCGGGTCTTTTAAAAAATTCACGAAAATCCTCCACAATAATTATTGTTTTAAAATCAGTAAAAAGTTGTCAGGCTTATTGAAATAAGGGCAAAAGTGTGTACACCTGTTGATGTTTTACAATCATGTTTTTAATGTATTTTTCAGGTGTTTTATGCACCTTTTAAACATGACTGTTGAAGACAATTGATTGCTCAGGATTTTATTCAGAGATGCTATTGCACACCTCACTTTTCCGATTTGTTGTTTTTCTCTACACAGCTGTGTTGTACCTGGTTTGGTTTATCATATAAAGTAAAAAAAATGTATGAGTATGAAAGTATGATACAATTCTAGGGCTATTAATACTTTTAAAAGACTTTTAAGACAAAATGATTGTATGCTATTACTCATTTATATATATATTTTTTAGAAGTTTCGATGTTCAGATAAAAAAATGCCTCTGACTCATGTGGTTTATCTTCCCTCTTTTTTAAAAAGTATTTCAAAAGATATGGTTCTGCAATAAAAAAGATAGAAAGCAACAAGGATCTATCATCTGTCGTAACTTTCTCTGTGTCTGCTTTACTCAGACAAAAAAAGGAATAACATAATCATGTTAAGGCCCCTAGTTGGTTCTCGCAGGGCCCTCAAGTTGTTCTGGATGAATGGAAAATGGAAGTGCACAAAAGTGTGCTCTGTGTGAGAGTCCAGCCTTTGAACAAAGCTGTAATTGGAGAGCTTGACAAAGAGGAGAAAAGAAAACAGAGAGCTTCTGGGACTCTGGCTTCCCAATTTGACTGGGAAGACATGCTTTTTTGACATTCTGGGAAGAAGAGATGTAAGAAGAGAAAGAAAGACCTGCTGTTGTACCAGCTATTTTTTAACTGCGTATATTAGATCTAAACATGGACTTTTCAATTTGCTCGGCACTGTGTTGTAAACAGCACATAAGATGCTGTAAAATACAGTAAAAGATTAAAATGAAATGCATTGTATAACAGTTGTAAAAACCCTGTACTACTTTCCATGAGATCTTCGGGACTCTATCCAGGATTATTCTGACAGTAAAGGATATAAGGTTTCTTGTCAGGTGACTTTCATTGTTTTAGGCAAACACAGAAACAATAAAGCAAGTTAAAATCTCTACATTTGTTCAAACATTTGGAAGCTTGAGTAAATAAGCAGGCTAAATGATTCTACAATCTACAAATATTCATGTACTCCAGTCCTGGAGGTTATAGAGTTACATGCTATGTATAGTCGCCCTCTGACCAAATGTAGATGAGCCCTCAGTCTGAAGCAGAGACTGAGTCAAACTCTTGTCTGCATTAGTCTCTCCACTTAATCATATCTCACTGAGATGCATTGTTTCACCATCATTTCTGACAAGTATAAAATGTCAGTATAAGATGTAAAACAGAATTAGAGAGCTTCTGTTCACTGCAAAGCAAATCACTATCATAAACATGATAAACATTTGAAACATTCTTTGTCATTCTTATTGCACTGGGTCATTTTCATTATTTATTGTTCTTCCACTGCTCAGAATGTAACAAGTTTACATGAGCTGATCAGTTAGTCAGGTTATCTATTCATGTAGCAATCTACTGTTCACCGGTTGTAGTTCATGTCGTAAGAGCAATAATGACATAAAAAATATCACAGTGAATTTTAGAATAATACTAGCTCACCAATCTATGCTAACTTAAAACAGAAACAAGAAAACAGATATATCAATGATATTTATTCAAATGATATTTATTCAAGTTGAACTTCTTTTCTCTGCATTCAGTGTAAGTTGAGTAAGTACTCCTTTAGTTACATGGCATACTCCGGCTGTAAGTGATATTTCAAGTGAGCAAAAAGTGTAAAATCCTTTTTTCAGCCTGCTGGAGGGCAGTGCTTTGCAACAGGTGGACAAGCTGAATCCCTGTCTTCCTCTATGCCAGTGAATCCTAACCCATGATCCTCTACCTGGGACCAGTCTGTCTGTCATTTAGTTCCGGGCCACACAAAAATAAAAAATTACTTCCATTATTAATGACCGATTTATTTTTCGAATCTGAATGGTATTTCATTTAGAAAAAATTACCAGATTCTCTCCATTACATTCATTTATGACTCACTATTGATGTGCGTTGGCCATGACACCATACTATAGGTCCTGTGATATCTCCCCGTTTAAACGGCCAAGCTAGCAAAAGTGAGCAAACATCCTCAGAACGTTTGTTGGGAAGGGAAACAGTCATCATTAGTGTTGCGCCGATGCCATTTTTTGTCCCCGATACCTGGGTGTGCAGTATCGGCCGATACCATCTGTCTGAAATTGATGTGTGTGTATATGTAGAACTGCAGACTACTTGGATGTAAAATAATTGCCATCATGGCTTAGTAAAGCTGCTGCCTACCTTTGTGAAGCAGGAAAAATATTTTTTATTGCCTACCTGGAATGGGTGACAATAGTTGAAGAAACTTTGGCTCTCAAAATGGTATCGGTGCCCTATTGGTTGGTACTCACCGATAGCGATACCACCATTTTAGTGCTGGATTGGGGCCCCGCCTGATACTGGTATCGGTGCAACACTAGTTATCATTACGCCATTATTATCATTGTTAGAGAAAATAACAGTTTTTATGCTGCGCATATTATTATTGGTCTGTGAAAAATATTGCCTGACATTAAACTGATCCGTGCTGCAAAAATGATTTGAGGCCACTGCATAGAGTAGATACTGCATAGAGTAGATACTGCATAGAGTAGATACTGCATAAAGTAGACACTGCATAGAGTCGATACTGCATAGAGTAGATACTGCATAGAGTCGATACTGCATAGAGTAGACACTGCATAGGGTAGACACTGCATAGAGTAGATACTGCATAGAGTAGATACTGCATAGAGTAGATACTGCATAGAGTAGATACTGCATAGAGTCGATACTGCATAGAGTAGACACTGCATAGGGTAGACACTGCATAGAGTAGATACTGCATGGAGTAGATACTGCATAGAGTAGATACTGCATAGAGTAGATACTGCATAGAGTCGATACTGCATAGAGTAGACACTGCATAGGGTAGACACTGCATAGAGTAGATACTGCATGGAGTAGATACTGCATAGAGTAGACACTGCATAGAGTAGATACTGCATAGAGTAGATACTGCATAGAGTCGATACTGCATAGAGTAGACACTGCATAGGGTAGACACTGCATAGAGTAGATACTGCATGGAGTAGATACTGCATAGAGTAGATACTGCATAGAGTAGATACTGCATAGAGTCGATACTGCATAGAGTAGATACTGCATAGAGTAGACACTGCATAGAGTAGATACTGCATAGAGTAGATACTGCATAGAGTAGACACTGCATAGAGTAGATATTGCATAGAGTAGATACTGCATGGAGTAGATACTGCATAGAGTAGATACTGCATAGAGTAGATACTGCATAGAGTAGACACTGCATAGAGTAGATACTGCATAGAGTAGATACTGCATAGAGTAGATACTGCATAGAGTAGATACTGCATAGAGTAGACACTGCATAGAGTAGATACTGCATAGAGTAGATACTGCATAGAGTAGACACTGCATAGAGTAGATACTGCATAGAGTAGATACTGCATGGAGTAGATACTGCATAGAGTAGATACTGCATAGAGTAGACACTGCATAGAGTAGATACTGCATAGAGTAGACACTGCATAGAGTAGATACTGCATAGAGTAGATACTGCATAGAGTAGACACTGCATAGAGTAGATACTGCATAGAGTAGATACTGCATAGAGTAGACACTGCATAGAGTAGACACTGCATAAAGTAGACACTGCATAGAGTCGATACTGCATAGAGTAGATACTGCATAGAGTCGATACTGCATAGAGTAGATACTGCATAGAGTAGACACTGCATAGAGTAGATACTGCATAGAGTAGATACTGCATAGAGTAGACACTACATAGAGTAGATATTGCATAGAGTAGACACTGCATAGAGTAGATACTGCATAGAGTAGATACTGCATAGAGTAGATACTGCATAGAGTAGACACTGCATTGAGTAGATACTGCATAAAGTAGACACTGCATAGAGTAGATACTGTATAGAGTAGATACAGCATAGAGTAGACACTGCATAGAGTTGATACTGCATAGAGTAGACACTGCATAGAGTAGACACTGCATAGAGTCGATACTGCATAGAGTAGATACTGCATAGAGTAGATACTGCATAGAGTAGACACTGCATAGAGTAGATACTGCATAGAGTAGATACTGCATAGAGTAGATACTGCATAGAGTAGATACTGCATAGAGTAGACACTGCATAGAGTAGATACTGCATAGAGTAGATACTGCATAGAGTAGACACTGCATAGAGTAGATACTGCATAGAATAGATACTGCATAGAGTAGACACTGCATAGATTAGACACTGCATAGAGTAGATACTGCATAGAGTAGACACTGCATAGAGTAGATACTGCATAGAGTAGATACTGCATTGAGTAGATACTGCATAAAGTAGACACTGCATAGAGTAGATACTGTATAGAGTAGATACAGCATAGAGTAGACACTGCATAGAGTTGATACTGCATAGAGTAGACACTGCATAGAGTAGACACTGCATAGAGTCGATACTGCATAGAGTAGATACTGCATAGAGTAGATACTGCATAGAGTAGACACTGCATAGAGTAGATACTGCATAGAGTAGATACTGCATAGAGTAGATACTGCATAGAGTAGATACTGCATAGAGTAGACACTGCATAGAGTAGATACTGCATAGAGTAGATACTGCATAGAGTAGACACTGCATAGAGTAGATACTGCATAGAATAGATACTGCATAGAGTAGACACTGCATAGATTAGACACTGCATAGAGTAGATACTGCATAGAGTAGACACTGCATAGAGTAGATACTGCATAGAGTAGATACTGCATAGAGTAGACACAGCATAGAGTAGATACTGCATAGAGTAGATACTGCATAGAGTAGACACTGCATAGAGTAGATACTGCATAAAGTAGACACTGCATAGGGTAGATACTGCATAGAGTAGACACTGCATAGAGTAGATACTGCATAGAGTAGACACTGCATAGAGTAGATACTGCATAGAGTAGATACTGCATAGAGTAGACACTGCATAGGGTAGACACTGCATAGAGTAGATACTGCATAGAGTAGATACTGCATAGAGTAGACACTGCATAGAGTAGATACTGCATAGAGTAGATACTGCATAGAGTAGATACTGCATAAAGTAGACACTGCATAGAGTCGATACTGCATAGAGTAGACACTGCATAGAGTAGACACTGCATAGAGTAGATACTGCATAGAGTAGATACTGCATAGAGTAGACACTGCATAGAGTAGATACTGCATAGAGTAGATACTGCATAGAGTAGACACTACATAGAGTAGATATTGCATAGAGTAGACACTGCATAGAGTAGATACTGCATAGAGTAGATACTGCATAGAGTAGATACTGCATAGAGTAGACACTGCATTGAGTAGATACTGCATAAAGTAGACACTGCATAGAGTAGATACTGCATAAAGTAGATACAGCATAGAGTAGACACTGCATAGAGTAGACACTGCATAGAGTAGATACTGCATAAAGTAGACACTGCATAGAGTAGATACTGTATAGAGTAGATACAGCATAGAGTAGACACTGCATAGAGTTGATACTGCATAGAGTAGACACTGCATAGAGTAGATACTGCATAGAGTAGATACTGCATAGAGTAGATACTGCATAGAGTAGATATTGCATAGAGTAGATACTGCATAGAGTAGATACTGCATAGAGTAGATACTGCATAGAATAGACACTGCATAGAGTAGATACTGCATGGAGTAGATACTGCATAGAGTAGATATTGCATAGAGTAGATACTGCATAGAGTAGATACTGCATAGAGTAGATACTGCATAGATTAGATACTGCATAGAGTAGATACTGCATAAAGTAGACACTGCATAGAGTCGATACTGCATAGAGTAGATACTGCATAGAGTAGACACTGCATAGAGTAGACACTGCATAGAGTAGATACTGCATAGAGTAGACACTGCATAGAGTAGACACTGCATAGAGTAGACACTGCATAGAGTAGACACTGCATAGAGTAGATACTGCATAGAGTAGATACTGCATAGAGTAGACACTGCATAGAGTAGACACTGCATAGAGTAGACACTGC
Source organism: Cyprinodon diabolis (assembly GCA_030533445.1). NCBI lineage: Eukaryota > Metazoa > Chordata > Actinopteri > Cyprinodontiformes > Cyprinodontidae > Cyprinodon > Cyprinodon diabolis. Next base: position 39,745,277 of record CM060080.1, read on the forward strand.
ATAGAGTAGATACTGCATAGAGTAGACACTGCATAGAGTAGATACTGCATAGAATAGACACTGCTTAGAGTAGATACTGCATAGAGTAGACACTGCATAGAGTAGATACTGCATAGAGTAGACACTGCATAGAGTAGATACTGCATAGAGTAGACACTGCATAGAGTAGATACTGCATAGAGTTAAAAACCTAAACGCAGAAATTGCTTGGGCACCTTATCAGAGGGAAGCTAAGGTGGCATAAATGATTGGTTTGCAGGTTACCTTTAAATGCCATATGAGTGGGAGGATGCTTAAATATCTTGTCAAATAATGACCCTGACCATTTTTCAATATGTGTACTTGTGCTTTCTGATGTGCTCGTGTACTCGTGAAGCGTCATCAGCCTCAGCTATAGTACTGTTCCAATTCACAAGAACAGCAGACTGAGAACGGACTAAGTCCCCAGATGTTGTTCTCGCCCCTCCCTCTTTACCCAGAATGCATCACAGCAGACTTGTCCGTTCTCGAGATTGACAGCTGTCCCAGCATGCAATGCGATGCAGCAGCATCCAATTAAGTGAAGTGATCTCTTTTCTGTTGCCGTTGTTCTATAAAAATAAGTTTGTTAATTTTAAGCTTCATGATATGCCCCTTTACTGATTTAGTCTGTAATTTAAAACAAAGTCCGATGTCGAGAGGAACCAGCAGACCTCCGAGGGTAACGGCAGCCAGGTCTTATTTTACATTCATGGCTGCTTAGCCGTGTGTGAAGGACCGCTGGCTCTGATGGCGATTATATTATTTTATTTGGCAAAATGTTAAATTGATTTGTGTTTATCTGATTTATTTAATATTTCCCCACTAAATGAAAAAAGTAAGAATATGTTATTATCTAGAAACTATTAATAACAGGAGGTGAAATGCAGCTGCAGACGAGTCGAACGTGTGGCGATGTAACGAGTACGCTTCTGTTCCGATTGACCCATATTTATGCTGTGTGTTCCCGTTCTCCCCGAGTCCACACTTTCCTGTGTTCTTCTCAAGAACAAACTTGGTGAGGACACAAGTCCGTACTCACCTTCTAGTGAATTGAGAAACGGCCCTCATTTCTCTCCCTTTTTTTCACTTTCACCTTTTTGCTCCATTAATATGTGACACATTAGTTCTAACATAGCAACTGTTTTGGTTTCTTCTAGTCACTGTTACCGTCGGTGAATGGCTGCAAATAGATGGATAGATGGAGTTAGTGAATCCTGAAATCATCCTGCCAAATGTGTAAAAGATGTCTTGAAGATGATTTTTTTTGTTTTTGGTGTATTTGATCAAATTAATTACCATATAGAGAACTCACTTTTACTGCTTCCTTCTTACATTTCTTAGTGAGGCATTAAGTAGGTTCTGGGGCAGAGTCCTGCACGGGTCATATTTTTCAAAACTGCATCCTGCCGCATCTGTAATGTTCAGAACCGAGACCCGTCCCGTTATCAGGAATTAGCCCCATTTAAAACCGGGACCGCATGGACTCGTTAATAACAAAGAGCGACCTGACCCCTGATCACAAAATGTACACAGTCGTTTTAGTGCTTAAACACAACATGGTTTATTTTTCCAGCAGCAGCAGAATACTGTCTTAATAACATAATATGAGTCAGGGGAGGGCAGGTGAGAGGTGGATCTTCTGGTTATTGTTCCTAAAAGTGCTTTGTAGATGGGTGAAAGGTCTGAGACCACCTCCTCTGTTGAGTGATAGCTTTCCCAGGTTAACAAAGATGGCTTCCTTAACCCCTCGCTCAAACCATCTTTCTTCCTGACCAGAATATGGTCGTTGTTGTCCTCAAACGAGTGTCATTTAGCCTTCAGGTGGAGATGAACAGCCGAGTCCTGTCCTGAGGAGTTGGGCCTCCTGTGTTCAACCATGTGCCTGTGTAGTTGTTGCTTGGTCTCTTCAGAAGCTTCACAGATCTGTAAATGTAAACTAACTTCAAAAGTTCCTCCTTTTTATATATATATATATATATATATATATATATATATATATATATATATATATATATATATATATATATATTAAACTAGAAACTTTCAGCTGAGTAGAGTATGACTCCAAATCCAGATCTAACATCAAATATTTCTGAGGCAGGTTTCATGTCTGAGTGCAGTGCTGAAGCATGTCTGCTTTAAGAGCTTGGCTCAATCATTTCTACTAACAGAATATGGCTGAAACACTTTTGAATATGAAAAAGCCAACGTTAGCTGCATTAAACCTGCCCTCCAAATGTATGGGCATCTTTAACAATTTCTCACCACATGACAAAGAACCTCAAGATTATTTACTGTGATTCTCTCACATCGTGAATCAGCTTCATGTAGTGCATGCTTGTAAAATAGAGGGGAAAGGGGGTGTGGTCTTAGAGGTGTGATATGTATTTCTGCAGATTGAATGGATGCTCTCTATTCCAGTAACCAAAATGTCCCTACCCATAACCCCCCATTGTTCTCCCACCAGAGCCACCCTGATAGATGTTGGTGCAAAAAAGGTCCTCTGCTAAAGGACTTGCTTGCCTGAAGCTTGTCTTCCCCACATCTTATAGGGGTGGATGTAAGGACCACATGAGGGACTTGCTGATAAAGTTATGTAAAGAATAAGTGACAGTCGCTGGCTTACTTATTCTATTTCATAGTGACTCTATCCTGATCTTGCAGAGACTCTTGGACACTTGATAAGTAGATTTATGAATAAGCAAGCCAACAAAGGTTAAAGTTATAAATATGTGAATTTTAATGGATGAATTGGAAAAAGGAGGGATTGAAAAAGCAGAGAAAAGAGGAATGAAGAAAGTCAGAAGGGCACGGAGGATGATATGATGCTGGTTGAACGAGCCTCAGCCTATCCATCCCTCCAGGAAGTCATGCAGCTTCTCCTCTCTGTTCTGAGGAGGCTGTGTCACCATGGCAACCTCACCAGAATCTGCACCCATCACCCAGCTCACCAGACTCTGCCATACATACGCATGCATGAATGTATCTTTTGGAAAGATACTGTGTCATGTCTGCTGCAAAGGTGCTTCCTCTTCCCCTTGTTGTGTGTGTGGATGGGTTTCTCTTTCTGGGCACCGAATGCATGTATGTGTGTGCAGGGCAGGAGACACACACACACTCACACACAGGCATGCACACAAAAACAGAGCCTTGCATTTGCTATTTGTACTGCAGGCTTTATTTTTAGCACGTGGCACTTATATAATCAGGGTGACACTGGGGGGAAATAAAAAGAAGGAGAAAAACATCTCCACTATTTTCTTTGCCCCTTTGTCTGCCACTTTTGCTTTCTGTTTTTCTCTATCTCCTGCTGATCCATTTTGTTGTTTCTTTAACTATCTTTTCTTATCTCTTTCTCCTCTGCTCGTATTCGTTATATATTTGACTCCATTTCATCTCACTTTTTCCGCTCCTCTGCCTGTTTCCCCCACACATCTGTCTCCCTCGCTTGTTGCCTCACCATAGCAGCAGATAAAAAGAAATGCAAGGAGGTGAAAAGGCATGGGGTAAAAATGCTGAAACAAATAATTAACAAATGTTTAAGGGGGGGATCATTTGTGGGTGTAAGGACAAAATGAGATAAATAGTTATATATGCAATAGCAGACGCTGTAAGAGGCTGGTGGGGAGCATAGACGAGCAGACAGCTTCTCTCCTCAGGAGAAAACCAGGGAATCATTCCTAAACTCTCTTGTCTGCAGCACTTTCCCTTCTTGTCTGCCTCCATGTAGGCCGATTCCTTACGGTAATTTGAAAATAGATGACATTTCAGGATTCATTAGTAGGTTCAGTGCGGAAAGGCCTTGTGCAAGCCTGCAGCCAAGGTGATGGGGATAGGCCACTCAGCCTGCCTCCTGTTACATTCAGCAAATCATAGCTTCACTCATAAAGTGCCTCTCAGAGACTGACGTCATGGTTTACTTTGGAAGTAGCTGACATTTGCTGCAGAGCCGCAGCCGCCTGTTTGATGTGATCAAGTGCTCCTAAGCTGAATGGCACATCTGAGGAGTCATCAAAAAGTGGAGGTATCTGCTTGTCCGCCTGCTTCGTCTCTGAGGAAAAATGCTTATGTCCTGATTTATGATTGCTTTCACTTGGTAAATGGCTGTGGATCATACATGACAGGACTCAGGCGCTTTGGTTGGGGGTTATAAACATGTGATATCTCACTTGTAGTGCATAGTATAGCTCTTTAAATTTAAATAAATGTGGATGAGCTCTAAGATTATCTTGGAGGAGCTAGATACTCAAATACCCAACCAATGAGCAGACTGGATGATTTCATGTGGTTTTCAGTGACAAGTTTTGGCTTTGAACCAAACCTCTTGAGAAAATAAGCTATAGATATAATATTAATAAAGAACTGAGAAACCTGCTTTGGTGCTGCAGTGGTTAGCGCACACGACCCATGTATAGAGGGCTTAGTCCTTAACGTGGGCGACCCGGCTTCCAATCCCACCTGTGGTCTTTTCCCGCATGCTGTCCATAAAAACGGGATTAAAAACTCAAAAAACAAAAAGCCTAAATAATCCTACTTGCCCAGTGTTAATTTATTAATTTAACTGTATTTTAACAGCAAAGTGATAAAAGCTGAATTTTTTTTTGTAAATAATAATTAAGTCGTGTTTGATAGTTTGAAATTAAATTGATTGCTGTTCGTCGATCAGCACTAAGTCACCGTGGGCTAGATTAACAGTCCCGACATTAAACTGTGTATGCTCATTCTATTTGTATTTTTATTATTTTGAACAAAACGCTTAAAAAAAATATACCATGACATGTCAGATAGCTTTTTAACCTTAACTTCTACGCTTTGGAAGTTGATTTATATTTCATTACCTCTCTTTGATCAAATAAATCTTATTTTGATTTACAGTAGCCGGATAGCCAAATCCATGACTAAAAAAGGTACCAGATGAGACAGTTTTATTTGTGGCCACTTTTTTTAGCATGTATAAGGTTGGTATTCCTTTTGTTCTCTCTAAGCACATCTGCTAAAAATAAATAGATAAAAAATAGCAGCCCTGGTGTTATTTAGCAAAACGGATATGTGTTATGATGAGGAATAAGGTGCTGGGATGACTGAATGAACACTTGGCCACTTCATTCCTTTACTGTTCAGTCCTGCAAGCAGCAGGATGATGCTTAGTACGAACAAAACCAGGGTGAAGAAACATCCCAGCATAATCTTTTAGTTTCAAGAGTCAGGATATTATGGCTGGAATAAACTTTGAGTCTATGTTAAGTATAAAGCTGAGAAGGATGCATTTATCATCAGAAAATGGTCCCCTGTAGAGTGATTTATGTGCATAGGAGCTTGAACTGCATTAATGCGTGCCGCATTGACACAGCATTCACTTGGATTTTTCTGTACAAATGTAAATGTCACAGTTGTTTACCGAGTAGAAAAGCCGTAAAGTTTGTTACTCCTGAGACAGCTTTGCTCGGATCAAATTAGTGGAAAAAACAGCATTAGGTATTAAACCTATTCCTTTCGCTTTTTAATTAAATTTCTTAAAGCACACCTCTTTTGAAACACATCACCCTGCTATATGGTTGTGGAGGGCTTGATTTATGGGATATTTTTATGGAAATTGAATGTGGCTTTTTGCACATTCACATTCCCCTCAGGGTATCTGCATGAGTCCACTGACACATGCATTCTGATGGATTTAAATATCAGTAGTCTAAGATGGGTAGTCATGGATTTATCAGCTTTTAAAAGATGCATCTTTCATATGAGGGCTTTAAAATATTTTTAATTTGCATCTCCTTATTTAATGCAGGACCGACATGACAAATACAGGTCCCCGGCAGCATCCTTTGTCAAAATTTAAAATGTGTGAACAGCTTCTACCTTTTTGCGTCTGGCTGCTATGTGAGGCAAAACTGTTGACTTAGAGGAGAAGGAAGCTGTCAGATTAATGATGAAGAGGGGCCATGAGAGGTGGGTGAGGAAGCGCAAGAAAATAGATGTGGCGACTTCACACTTCACCCGACTGAGGCGTGCATGTTGAATTTGAAGTGGTGCAGGTTTAACTTAGGTGCTGTCTCTGTGTTAATCCAGTGTCTATCCCATTGCTTTTGTCATTTTCTACTGCAGACAAGTCTAATGAGACCAAACAGGCAGAAAATATTTGAATTTTTAACAGCAGAGATGCGTTCTGACTGGAGGTGGAGGCAGAATTAGATGGAGAAGAGACACTGGATGAAGAGGATGGAGAAGGAAGAAGAGTAGAGAAGCAGAAATATTCTCTCCTTTTGTTAAAATCTGTGACAAAGAACATAAGATCACACTTATATAGGACATTTATGAGCTTTCTGCTCTTGATTGATTTTGGCTTCAAACCAACAACCTTTTTACCAACTTTACACAGAAAGCTTTTTTTTTTCTATAGGAATAAGTTTGAGGGAGTGCATAAAAAAATGGATTACATAAATAGAAATAGGAAGTTTAAATGCATAACTGGGTTAATATTAGGTGAGTCAGTATAAAATGTAAAAACTGCACCGATGCCATTTTTTGGCCCAATACTAATACCTGATACCTGGCCGTGCATTATTGGCCGATACCATCAGTTTGACATTGATGTCTGTATATATGAAGAACTGCAGACTACCTGGATGTAAAATAATTTCCGTCGTGGCTTATTAAAGCTGCTGCCTTCCTTTGTGAAGCAGGAAAAAGACTAAAACACAGTGAATCCAGTAGAACTTTTTATTGCCTACCTGGAATGACATTAGTTGAAGAAACTTTTGGGTCTCAAAATGGTATTGGTGCCCTATTGATTGGTACTCGCCGATACCGATACCATCATTTTAGTGCTGTATCAGGGCCACGCCTGATACTGGTATCGGTGCAACACTAGTTACAACCAGAAGGCTTAATGCCGACTCCTTCATAGTAGATTAACATAAGGTAGGGGTTTCACTTTTACAGATCTTTGCTGGTAGATGCTCTTCAGCAAATCTGACTGAGCTTTAGCAATTTGGAAAAGAAAGAATGGGTTAAAAAAAATCTGAATGTGTAAGGCAACATGTCCCAAAGGCTTTATAACTCTAAATGCACCAAAAAAATGCACTCTCAAACAAATGCTTGCCACAATTTTCAGACACGTTTTTCTGAAAATCATTGGAACCAACTTGGCCACACGCCTTAATAAAATGATAAACTACTGATAATATCTGACCTGAGTTTCTCACAGTTGTGGAACGTCATGTAAATCCCTTAAGCAGTGGAGTCCAGATCCAGTTCTAAGGGCTGCTATCTGTCATGTAGAAATTGCATTTCAAAAAGAGAAAAATAGCAACAGTGGATTACAAAGCTAAGCTGAACCAAAAGTAACAAGTAACTTGCAGCTTCCTAGAAATGTATTGGAGTAGAAAGTGCAAAAAAAAAATCAAATAAAGATACTCAAAAAAGTAAATTTACTTTTTTATGTTTCACTAATGAATCCTTGTGACTGGTTAAGAAGGTTTATCTTGGTGCCATATGGTCCAAATAATGCAGAGAAGTGAACACTGTTCATGCATGCAGTGTTGTTTTTCACAGGAATCTTAGATTTAGTTGTAATCTTCAGGATGAAAACATCTTAGTCATTACGATATGTGATAGTTTTAGTCGGTTTTAGTCGACTAAAACTTAAAAAGGTTTTAGTCTAGTTTTATGTTGACCTTTACAATTTCCAATAACAACCAGATTTTTTTTTTTTTTTTTACCAGACTGGCAGCTCTAGTCTAGATGCTACATTGCTGGGTATGTAATACTGCGCTGCAGTTCATCATTGCTGTTTGGCAGAAAACTTAGATTTCTAGAATTCAAACAAACTTTTTTACCAATTAATGCCTTACTTTAAAGAAATGTGTCTCACAAAAACTTTAGAAATACTAGATCTTGTTCAACACATCATATGGGTTATACTAGCAGACAGACAAGCTAACAAAATGTACAATAAAGGAATGATTTTAGACATATAAGATTCATCGTAAATCAAACACTTCCTGATCTACTATGGATTAAGCATTACACACAGATCAATAAAATCTGCATTACTCCAAAAAGCAAAGAACAAAAACATTCTTCTTTCTACTTTGGCAATTTTGGCTTTATTTCTGAGAATTTACCCCTTGGTTACTGCTTGGTTACCAATTTAATTCACAGGGTTTTAATGTAAAAAATAAAAAATACAGAGAGAACCTAGGTAACTGCCTTATTGTGCCATGAATAACCAGACCTAAATTGAATGAATATGCTAAAGTTGCTAAAATGTTGACATGAATATGCTAAAATGTTGACATATTTAAAGGAAACAACGAAAATGTTTTAAGGACAATTGAAGGAAACATTTACATCATATTTAAATAGATAGAATAGAGAACAATGAGAGGGAACTATTCAACGATCTATGTACCTTTTCACCTGGCTTTTTATCCAAAAATAAACAGAATGCAATGAAATATTTTGTTTGGATATAATTGAGGGATTCCTTTTGGAAGAAATAAAGAATGTTTAGTATCACGTCTGGTGAGCTGGAAAAGAATCTTAATAATAAAGGGAATTATTATGCTTGGCAAAGGATGATCAGCCACATAGTTTATTAAGTAGTGAGAGCAGGAAGCGCCGTACTGCTGAGAGCGAATCATCAGTGTGAAGCATAAAGCGCAGACTCTGAGAAACGCACTTCCAAAAACACATTTCTGCACAAGGACAGCGTGAGATCAGAGTTTGTCTAAGTTCAGCACGCAGTACCCGATGATTCCGGGTTATTTTCTCAGACCCTGCCCCTGTTGCTATGATCCGTATGCGGTCATGCAGAATGCGCTCCGCTGCACACCAGGTGGGCGGCAGGATCAAACAAGACGCAGCAGCACAGCTGATACTGCTTAGTGAATACAGCATGATGATGCAGTATAAAGTCTGACCGATGACCAGCTAATTTTTATTTAGTCTAATCTTGTGTTGTTGACGAAAACTCAAATCTATGACTAGTCATGTTTTAGTCATCAAAGATCCACGTTTAGCTCATCAGTTTTCATTGTCACGAAAAAAAGGAGCGTCACCTAAGTGATTTCGTCATCATGATGAAAACAACACTGCATGCATGTAAACATCCCTCATTTATGAAATCTAAATTGAGTTTATCCTGCAGATTTAAGCTGGTTTCACTGAAATGTCTTTTGATTTGCAAAGCCAGTTCAGACATTCCCCAGAAACTTGCTGCTGTAATTGCAGAAATCATTGGTTCTACCAAGTATTGAGCTCTTTGTGTTTGTCTATCAATGTCCGATTAATACACATTGCATTACATACAGCTGGAAGTCATAATTTCACCTCATGTGGAAACATTTCTGGGGCTAAAAATCCATTTTCAGGGTATTGCTCGTGAAACCATCACTTTTGGCATAGAGCATATTTTTGGTATCCTAGTGCATCTATTTCTCCAACTCTGTTGCTTGTCCACTAATTCACTGGAGGGAAAACAACACAGCAAATTGGGTTAAGAGTTTCACTGTGAATTATCCAAATATGTTTATGCCCCAGTTGCACATGTCTGCTGAAGTAGAGTATGATGGGAAACTTGAGGGATCACAGTGTTGATGCTGCACCACTCGCTCGCTCGCTCGCTCGCTCGCTCACTTCTGCTCAGTGAGGATAATCAGATGGCATGACTCTGTGCACCATTTTACATGCCTTCAGGAAAAGCAGTGTACTGTTGTTGTAAAAACAATCAGCTGTGCACAACTGATGGATATGGTTGTCCACAACATCCGTCTTTCAGCTACAGGGGGTGAACAGAAAGTAAATTTTGCCATGCTCATCTAAAACTATAATAATCCCTGCTTTACTCAACTCCGCCTCAAGCAAGAGTCAAATAATGATAAGCAGAGAGCATTAAAAGATAAAATGTTTGTGCACAATTCATATTCTAAACCAAGTCATAGCTTTCAGCTCACTGTGAAAACCAGCAAATCTTCTTGTTGTTTACGCAGATTTAGATACAATCATTTACACGGCTTTTATTCAATATGTCTTATATGTTAAAGGAGCTGTTTGACTTGTGGCCTCTTTAAACTGGTGGTATATAAGCACTCCACATATGCATTGTGGGTACACAAGTAATATAACAGAGGATATTTAAGGGAAAATAGCTTAATAATGAAAAAGAGGTTTTCTTATGTTTTTTTAAGAACCACTCGACCTGTAATGCCAGGATTAGCACCACTGAAAGAAGCCGGCAACTGAAATCTTATAGCAGAACTTTAGACCAACAGAGAAGTCTTGACCAATATTCAGATTGACCATAAGCATGATATACAGTGCAAAATATAATAAAGGAATTGACTATATGAAATCATGTGTCAAACCCACATTTGCTCCTCTAGCTTAAATCCTGTTTGTTCGAATCAGATTTCATGTCTGTTTTCTAACAGCAGCTTTTTAGCTTAGTTAGCTCTGGTGTTTAAGCAGAGCTCAGACTTCCATAAAGCAGGGCTTTGTGTCACATGTCTCATTTGGGGATAAGTCGGACCTTCTCAAGTTACATAGCACACCACTTACATTTCTGAGAACAACCGCCTGCAAGGACTGCAACATAGGCGGTTCTAGACAGGAGCCGACATGGGCCAGCGTCTCTGCAGAACTGGTCCCGGCCCCTTTTTGATATAAATGGATTTCTTATGATGACATCCTGGAGGAGAAACTGTCTCTAAAGGGTCCATTGGACCCTCTTTCATTCAGTATTGTCATTCTTTTGTCCCGTCAACCTATGAAATATCACTCGTCCCACCTAACACCCCTTGGTAGATTCAGTCTAGAACCACCACTGAGCATCACACGCACCAAGTGCACCACTTTGAACTACACAAACCGTTTAATATATCACAACTACAGCAAATACTTGGATAAAAACTTACACATTGTACACTTACACATTCTAACACCAGTGACCCTAAAAGTAAGTTACCTACTTTTGATTACAGATAAAGGGGTGTTGGGAAACCTCCCATTATGCATCCCTTTGTCCTTTCACAACAAAAAAGTCAATCCAAGCTAGTCGGTGTACATGTTTTCAGAGCTTGCAGTTCAGATTGCAGAACAAAAAAGGTCTTATTTACAAGTTTGAGCATTCACCATAGCAATGCTTGACATGTGTCAAGCACGCTGTACAGGGAAAAATATAATAAAGGAATTGACTATATGAAATCATGTGTCAAAAGGTTAGCTTAGTCTTTACAAAGAGAAAAAAAATGTTTAATATGTTTGGTTGGTTTTAAAGCAGGTTTTAGAAAAGTAGTTCCATCCATCCTTCTTCTGATGCTTTCAGGGTCACCTGATGCCGCCTCCAGCAATCTATGATAACAGGCGAGGTACACCCTGCATGGGGGGCCAAACCACAGCAAGGCCTTTGAGTAATTAAATCTAAAGAGTAGATTTAATTACTCAAAGATGACTGGTAATACATTTTAAAAGACTGCAATACATTTTTCAAATATGGTTTGTTATGCATAAGGACAAACATTAACTAGAGAACCAGTAGAGGTTATTTTTTCGTTTTTCAGTTATTAGAAATCTGAGGCTTAACTTAGACTTGCCTCTCAAACATTTGAGACTTGACTTCGGAAAAATTACTTTTACACATCTCTGCCAGTTGGTGGTGGTTAGATTTATATATTCACTGATTGGAAAAACATCCCAAACAAATAACAGGTTTTGAGTTTTACCGATAGCTCACCTGTAAGGCCCAATAAAGGCAAAAGTAGACAATTCTGTAAGTAAAGAAAAAAAAGAGATGATTCTTATTCTTATCGTTCTTGTGCATTTTTTATTTGTTTAGATGGCATTTTTAAATATATTTTAGTAGTTTTATTATTTTTTTATTTACCTTCTCACATTTTTAAAGATAAATTTACCTTGGAGTTGTGCAGTTTTATAATTCATAACTTTGAGCCGTGAGATGAGAGGACTGGTGTCCATGTGGTTCCAGTGCTTTGCTCTGATTCTGCTCATGTGGGTAATAGTGTTTGTTCAGCTGCGCAGTTTCATTCATAACTCACTGGTCAACTGAACGGTTCATAACAGTTTTTGTTTATTTTTTTCTCTCTAAACAGTAGGAGGAAAAAAAATCCATTATTGTTGGATTTAAAAGTAGAAATGAAATCCAAATGAAACCCAGAATAGTTGCGTAATTCCTTCAACTATAAACATAAATCAGCCCCAAAAATAAACTTCCAAAAACTATAGTTTGTATTTTGTTTCATTTTGCTTTTTTGAAGTCATTTATTTTTCTTATCATTCCAAGTCCTTTCTCCAAATTCACAGCAGAAGCTGGTTTCAAACTTTAAGTGACGCCTTCTATGACTAAATAACCGGGTAATGAATTGAAACACAAACCAACAAAGCACTTTGTCATTATTTGCTGCGACTGCATTTAAAAAGCTAACTCTAAACGTCTCAACATTGGTCTGTATCCATGTTGTACCATTAAGCTCTGCTAAGTAACTTCAAGGTGTATCCATCGCTGAATGAGTCATGTAACCTAGTTAACAGTCCGAGCTCACCTTAAACATGAGAGACAGGATGTCACAGCTCTAGCCCCCCTAGTGGCTAAATTACACAGTGTTGCTTTAATGCAGATGAGGGTGTTAACTAAATGAAGATATAGTGGAGGATGTTGTGTCTCCAGGTGGATCGTCAGAATAAGTGGTCCTCTTAATTGTCAATCATTCTGGTGATATGTTTACGTCGTCTTAGGTGCTCTTCCCAATTTTCACTAATGGGTGGGGAGTCTGGCATAGTGGAAAAATGGCTAATCTTCTTTTGGAAAGTAAGCTTGTATGAGCGATGCAAAGAGCAACTTTTAAACAGAGCGTGCACGAGGAGAAATGGGCTTGTGCACGCTCTCACACACGTTTAATAGGCGTTCCCTGTCGGGAGCACCTACAGGGTTGTGCATGTGCTTTTGAAGGCGGGTCTTTTAAAAATCCATCACTATAAGTTTAAATAAAGGTGAAGTAGCAAGAGGACCGGAAAAAATTAAAATAAAAAAGAATTTTTAATATGAAATACATGTAATGTAATGTAAAAGTTTTACCAACATATGTCCTGATTAAAGGAAGTATTTATTTTTTAGAACATCCAATTTGCATCTAACTTTCTTTTAACACTCAGAGTGTTTCATATTTAAAGGGGCGATCAAACTTCAGGAAGTTATTAAAGGAGATTCAAAGTGTTGTTGAAACTGATTTAGGATTTAGCTTCTTTTCTGCGTTGTGGAACTGAGGGTAGATCTTTGCGCTTGCAGAGCTGCTGAGAGGCGTGAGTTTGGCTGACCAGTCAACATGTGTACCAAGGACCCGAGGAAAGAAAACAATCTTGTCCTTCATGACAATGTTAGAGGGTGTTGGGTGGGTTTGGGCGACAGGAATATTTTTAAGGCATGTCCAATCTCTGTACAACCAAAATAAGAGCAGTGGCAGCCTAAAGTCAAGCTTGTTCTCTGTAAGGATGGACGCTGCTCTCACGGACCTGGTTAGTTGTGCTGACGAACACAATATCAGAGCATTTTGGTGAGGTGAAAAGTTTATTCTCTCAGGAACTCCAGGTTTTTTTTCTTTTGCAGTTTTGTTTGCCATTCTCAACCAATGACACTCCACAGGCTATGGAAAGATTTGCAGTTTTCCATGTCATAAATCTTTCAACTTTAGTTCTCAGGACATAGTTTTTAATTGGGAAAATAATCTTTAGTATGAGGCTAGAAGTGATGAGAGGATGTAACTTGGTACTTTCTTTCCTACTGGCAGCAGGAGGAAAATATAAACACATCATAGTGGGAATACAGTGAGCAGACATGCCTGATTTCTGTATAGAGTGTCTCCGTTTTGGCTGATCCAGCTCCAGTTAAAGGTTTATGTGCAGATGTCCCTGATTTTGCATAAATCATAAAAACAAGACAAGACAAATATTTGCATGTAGACAATTGTTACGGTATATAGAAAGAAAGCGCTAATCAACATGTTCCCAATCTTAAAACTGAAAAAATAGGACTGGGGTGTATTTTATTTTAAGAGAGATTTGGACCAAAATGTAAAATAAACAAAGATTTTTATGATAGCACAACAAACAAAAGTAGTGACAAAAGAACAGGAAATAGTTGTGGCTTAAGTGAAAGAGACCCTTGACCTTCGGGTTGAATTTTCAGAGCTCGTCATGTGCTGTTTTGCTCCTCTACTACAGTGATTTATGAACACCTAAAACTTCGAGGCTTAGGTTTTTTTTGCTACTTAGTTTGGACACAAAGAAGCACAAACAGCATGAACTGAGAATGAAGAGGGAGAGATAGTCACTTGTTTAAAAGTGCAATTCTTCTTTTCTATAAGCTTGCAGCTGTGCATACAGAAAGTGCTAAATAGCACTTAGCATATTTGAAGAAAATAAGAAATAATTTGCTTATTTTATTAATCAAATAGAAAATGTACACTATGTTTTACATTTAGATAGATAGATAGATAGATAGATAGATAGATAGATAGATAGATAGATAGATAGATAGATAGATAGATAGATAGATAGATAGATAGATAGATAGATAGATAGATAGATAGATAGATAGATAGATAGATAGATAGATAGAATATTTTTGTAATATTTGCTCTGTGCCTTTCCTATTTCTATCCCTTTAGGCTCTTGTCGTCTTTGTCAACTCAAATTAATATTAATAGTTTGTGATGTCTCGTTCTGCAGATTGCTTTGACTGAATGATTTAACTGTGTTTGCACACACTGTGCTGTCTGTACAGACAAGAAGCAGAAAATATAGATCAGCAATTGTTGCAGGCCAGACAGATGCATCAGACCAGCACTCTGTGTTTCCCAGAATATTTGATAAGGAGGCAGCAGGTTTGGGACTGCTGGTCACTAAATAAAGAGAGACCTGCAGTCAAAGAAACTAAAACATGAATTGTGGAGGTTAAATTAAAATCAGTAGTCTTTACATTGCTGGTCCATAACTAAACCAATCCCTGGGGATTATTTGATTTGTAGTCTTCTTCTTGTCTGTTCATTAGAGGTTATACTTCAGTACAAAGTAAATTGTCATATGCAAGTTATAATCTGCTGCTGTAACTCTGGTCTCAGTCATACACAACTGAATAAGCCATAGAAACCCAGAAACCCATGAGTTATAGAGCTTGGTGCAGTTTAATTTCATTAGTACAGTATTTTTAAGGCGGCATTTTCTTTAGCCTTTTAATAAAGCAGGAATTGAGATATTTACATTTAAACAATTTTTTTGTGTCTTCTTTGATTCCTATTGTATAACACACTGCATTCACCTTGGAATAATATTGAAGCTGTAAAGAAAAGCTTATTCATGTCTGTCATCTTGTTGTTTTGCAGATTTGGGTTAAACATGACATGACAATGTAACTGTACAAATTCATTATTCTGCTCTTTCTGAAAAATCAATTATCGGAGCACAGTTCTGTTCACGCTTCTTAACCACTTTTTCTTTTCTTTCTGTATGAGTTGTGGTAAAAGGAAACTGTTCAACGCAGTAGTCATAGCGAAGCTCTTGGAAGGATGAAGAGACAGAATTTTAACAAGACGGTTCTGTGAGACTTTGATTTGGCCTACATATTAGCGTCAGCAGGGATGCAAATGCGCTCACAGTAATTATGCTACCATGCAGAAATTCATCAAGTACAGCATGTCCCCTTGGTTTATCTCATTAACACCAAAGTTTCCATATCAGCATCTTGGTGTTTTAAGTGCATATCACTGTCATAGTAAGCGGTCCTGTTTCATTCAAACAAAAAAAAGCCCCTTATGAAAAATAACATTTCTACAGTAATGCTTTAGTTTGTATGGTTCAGCACATTTAGACAGGAGTCAACGGGGGCCACTGCCCATCTAGAACTGGTTCTGGCCCCTTTTATGGCCACTGTACTGGACACAATATAATCCCATTTTATTTTTTGTCAGTTTTTGTAGAAAGAAATGTAGTTTACCCTGATTGGAGAAGCTATGTTAGATAATTTGAAGATAAATGAAGATAATTTAAGATCTTATTCCATCTTATTCTATCTTTTTTCAAGTTCAGAATATCTGATTACCTTCATTGAAGGGCAAAAATACATATAATTAAAATTCATTAATTTGGTAAAATATTCTATTGACCTTCTCAAATTGGGGGCAAACAGACTTATTTTAGGAAATTTGTTTAAAATATTAAGATCAGTTGTTACAGTTTAATAATAAATTCATTTCTTATGATGTGCTGACAAAAGAGGCCTTTATTAATGTGTAGCTTGAACTAATTTGATATTTCACCTTTACAATTAGCTTTAAGACAGTTATTGGGGCATTACAGTCAGCTTTAAGGTTTGTATCAAGAACTTACCACAGCTTTCAATCGCTAGATCACAGGTTTTTACCCCTGGCTTTGTGTGTAACTTGAAGGTATAGTGGAGGATTTTTGCAACTTTTTAAAAGATCCACCCTCTCCACTTAAAAAAAAATGCCTATGCACAACCCTGTACCTGCTCATACAAGCTTACTGTGTCCGAGCATCCGCCCTACGTCCTAAATTCCTCACTCACTATATAGGGCGGGGACTACTGTATATAGTGGACTTTACAGCAAACACAGATGATCCGTAGTTTTTGCTCCGTTGTTCACGTAACTCCTCCTCCACCGCGAGGTGCCTGCGCCATCTTTGTTATTAGTCGCTGCTGTCGGGTAGCGGCAGCCTATGGCGGCAGAGGGCTGCTGTAACAGCAAATCCCATAATGCTTTGCGAGGAGAGCTCTCTCTCCACACAAAGCATTCCAGGATACATCTTTCTTCTCATACACTTCATAGACACCTTTTCTCTTCTGACCCTCGGCCATTTTCAAAGAAGCGCGGTGAGAAAGCTGAGCTTCAATGACTGTCTGAAACCATTGCTCACCACAGATATACGCCTGACGGTGCGCAATGCGCAGAAAAGATAGCTGACGGGACGAGCACGTAGGACGGCCTTATGAAAACTTATCACCAGAATGATTGACACTTAGGAGGACCACTTATTGAGGTGATCCATCCGGAAAAAGAACATCCTCCACTCTACCTTTAATATTCTAAACCATGTGCTCTTACCCTTTTGTTTGTGTGTTTGCTATTTTTTTGGTCTTTGTCCTACATGAAAAACCCTGTCCTCACCCTGCCCTCTAGTAAATTAAATCTAGAATCCCTACTGATTATAAGTGGTTAATATCTGCAGCAGATAACCGCTTAATTTAGTATGAATCCCAGTCAGTTGGTCCTGAAGGATAGAGCTTCTGGAACAGCTTGTCAGCAAGTAACCAAGACCAAAATTAGAAAACTTCATTCTCAACATCAATGCATGTTTGGCAAAAACTGCAAATTGTTTTAATATCTGCATGTGGTGCTACTTTCATGTGTAAAAAATGGAGACAGAAGACTGTATGGAACATGTAAAAAGAACGAAATGTGTTCAGCATATCCTGGCAGAGACTGTTTTATGCAAAGGTTTAAAAGCAAAAAAAGAGTAGAGGTCTATGCAAATGCTATTGTTTTAATTTCTTATCCTGACCTGTTTTTCTCACCTGAAAAATCTAGGGCTTTCCCTTCAAGAATAATACTTTAACTTCTACACTGTATATAGTTTCATAATAAACTGAGAATCTAATGGTCAGATGATGTTAAAAACATTTATTTAAGATATTAAGATCCTGTTTTTGAAAAAACTATGCTTATTGCACTTTTCTGAACTAATAACCAATAGGTCATAAAAGCAGCTTCTATATAGAAAGCATAGAAATATGTGTTAATAAGGTTTATTACAGGTCTGCCCAACAGGTCAATCAGACATCTGCAGATGATTCAGAATCCTGCTGCCAGCATGCTCACCAACACTAAGAAAGTAGAGCACAGCACCCCAGTTTTTAATCACTTTGACTGTATGATCTGGTTGAACTGTGAAGTGCCTTGAGATGACTTGTGTTGTGAATTGGCGCTATAGAAATAAGCTAAATTGAATTGAATTGAAGTTGTGACTCTGACATCCCTGATTTGCTCAACAAATCTGGAACAAACTCTTAGTAAATTGTAAAAGCGCTGAAATCCTCAGGTTCTTTTAATCAAGATAAAAACCGATTTGTTTAAAATGGCCTTTGACTTTGCATTCTAAGCATTATTGTTGAAGTTTCCGGTCCAATTCTATGTTTCTTTTTCTTATATATAATTGTTATATTTTAATCATTCACTCCTTATGTCTGTAATTATTTTGTGTTGCCTCTAATGCCCCTGTAGTTGACTTTTCTTTTTCTCCCTCATGCACAGCACCTTAAATCATCTGACGACAAAAATATGCTATAAAAAAATCCTGTCTTGCCTTGTTTATTATATCTTGGTGCTGTTTTTTTTTTAAAGCAGTTAGTGAAAAAAATATTGATCAATTAACCTAAAGAAAGCATATCTGAAAGGACTGCTAGTTCCTTAATTTAGTCTCACATAGTTTCTGTTCTGATCATAAAGTTATCTTTTCTTGAGGGTTGGTTTGTTGTAAATTAGTTTTTCTTTTGAGTAACACAGAACCGAGTGTATGCAGAGCATATGCCAAAATGGCCACTATTGACTTTATTTGAACTGACATAAACAGCAGTGCTCCCCCCCCCCCCCCCCCCAGGTTTACAGGAATTAAGACATCCATTATGATCTCCACTTTCCTCTCACAACTGCCTGTTTCTGCTGTCTCCATATTTGACAGAGTAACACTGAGAGTCTAACAAGATATCAGCGGGGCTTTCAGCTCAGTTAGGTAGCCTGCTCTCTTTTGCTCAACACAGCTGTAGCCTCCCAGCATGCCACCTTTACCTTAAAAAATATGTGCCTTAAACATACTAATAACCAGTGCGCCTTTATTTTCCATGGCACAAGTTTTCACACCAATGTGTAGCAGACTGGACCGTCCAAACAGGTAAGGAAGGCCATAGGGTTTTTTGTGTTTTGTTTTTCTAAATATAGCATTCTCTGGCATCTCATTAAAGGTTTTGAGATTTGTATGATTCTGTGGTTTTAAAAATCATAGGTCGAATTCCGTAACTACTTCATTATTTAGAGCCTGGGACATTAGGTGGTGTACGCATTGGGAAGAAATTCTGCAGTACACAGAAAAAAATAGTGTAAACACAGGAACAAGAAGGAAGAGAAATGCCCCATTCTTATAAATAAGATATATAACACAGTTAGCCTGACCTTCATGGGTGAGAGTAGGGATTGTTGTGAAGGCTTATAGTGACTCCTCTGCAGAGGTGTCCAGTAATGAAGTACAAATACTTTGTTACTGTACTTAAGTACACTTTTTAGGTATCTATACTTTACTCCATTACTTATTTTTCTTCCTGTCATGGTCTTGGTTCTGTTGTTCTTTACTTTGCTCCTTGTTTTCTAGTTTTATTGGTTTGATTTCAGTTTGGTTGTAATTTCTAGATTTAAGTTAGTCATGTTTTTCTGTTCTCTGTTGCCCTCTTGTGTGTGTGTGTGTGTGTGTGTGTGTCCCTTTCCCCTTGGCTCCCTCGTTGTCTCCTCTCACACCTGCTCCTTGTCAGCTCGTTAGCCCTCCCTTTGTCTCTGTCAGCTATATATGTTCTCCCTCTGCTCTCACTCTTTGTTGGTTCCTTGTCTTTGCTGTCTTCCCATACTGTGGTCTACGTTCCTCGTCTCTCCCTGGCTCCTAGTGTTTGGTTTCCCCAGATGTCTCCATAGTTCTGGTTTGCTTTTCTTTATTAGTTGGATTTTTGCATTCCTGCCTTTGTTTACTTTTTCCTTCGATTAAAGCCACAAGAAATCCCCTCAGCCTCTCTGCCTCTGCATTTGGGTCCTAAACCACAACCAACCCTGACACTTCCTACTTCTGAGTTCTACTCATTACATTTTCACACAACTATCTGTACTTTCTGTTCCTTATATTTTTAAAACAAACGTTACTCGTTACTCTTGGCTTCGGTTTAATGTTTCTAAATCTTTATTTCCCGTCATGTGCTCCATCCAATGCAGATCATTGGCTCCACCCACATCTAGTGAAAACTAGTGTGATTGGATGAGTCATAGAACGCAAACACTCATTGGTTAGCTAAAGGAAATCATCAGAAGCAGCAGGGGTTCTTCAAACTGCTAATGTGAATTGTCTATGCCATGCTATGATGTGGGATTCAGAAAAAGATGTTGAAATGTCTGAAAGGTCGGACACAGGCGAGAGCGTATCGGGAGACGGAGACCAACAAGACCTCCTTCATCCTTGGCCCTATCTCAGAGGATTTTTAGAAATAGTCGATAAATCGAGCTTTTAGTTCATATAGTGGCATTTGGCTGTTTTTTTAAAGGTTAATTTATACGTTTATACTTTAAGTAGTTTTTGGAGCACATACTTTTTAACTTTTACTTGAGTAAAAAGGTCAAGTTGATACTTTAACTTTTACCAGAGTGTTTTTAAACTGCAGCATCTACACTCACCGGCCAATTTATTAGGTACCCCATGCTAGTAACGGGTTGGACCCCCTTTTGCCTTCAGAACTGCCTCAATTCTTGGTGGCATAGATTCAACAAGGTGCTGGAAGCATTCCTCAGGGAGTTTGGTCCATATTGACATGATGGCATCACACAGTTGCCACAGATTTGTCGGCTGCACATCCATGATGCGAATTTCCCGTTCCACCACATCCCAAAGATGCTCTATTGGATTGAGATCTGGTGACTGTGGAGGCCATTTGAGTACAGTGAACTCATTGTCATGTTCAAGAAACCAGTCTGAGATGATTCCAGCTTTATGACATGGCGCATTATCCTGCTGAAAGTAGCCGTCAGAAGTTGGGTACATTGTGGTCATAAAGGGATGGACATGGTCAGCAACAATACTCAGGTAGGCTGTGGCGTTGCAACGATGCTCAATTGGTACCAAGGGGCCCAAAGAGTGCCAAGAAAATATTCCCCACACCATGACACCACCACCACCAGCCTGAACCGTTGATACAAGGCAGGATGGATCCATGCTTTCATGTTGTAGACGCCAAATTCTGACCCTACCATCCGAATGTCGCAGCAGAAATCCAGACTCATCAGACCAGGCAACGTTTTTCCAATCTTCTATTGTCCAATTTCCATGAGCTTGTGCAAATTGTAGCCTCAGTTTCCTGTTCTTAGCTGAAAGGAGTGGCACCCGGTGTGGTCTTCTGCTGCTGTAGCCCATCTGCCTCAAAGTTGGACGTACTGTGCGTTCAGAGATGCTCTTCTGCCCACCTTGGTTGTAACGGGTGGTTATTTGAGTCACTGTTGCCCTTCTATCAGCTCGAACCAGTCTGGCCATTCTCCTCTGACCTCTGGCATCAACAAGGCATTTCCGCCCACAGAACTGCCGCTCACTGGATGTTTTTTCTTTTTCGGACCATTCTCTGTAAACCCTAGAGATGGTTGTGCGTGAAAATCCCAGTAGATCAGCAGTTTCTGAAATACTCAGACCAGCCCTTCTGGCACCAACAATCATGCCACGTTCAAAGTCACTCAAATCACCTTTCTTCCCCATACTGATGCTCGCTTTGAACTGCAGGAGATTGTCTTGACCATGTCTACATGCCTAAATGCACTGAGTTGCCGCCATGTGATTGGCTGCTTAGAAATTAAGTGTTAACGAGCAGTTGAACAGGTGTACCTAATAAAGTGGCCGGTGAGTGTATACTTCTACTTAAGTAACACATGTGTGAACTTTTCACACCACTGCTGCTCTGATACATTTGAAAGAGTTTTATAGCTTCTGTTTTATTTTAGTGGGTACACATATAGGGACCTTTTGTGTTGATCAGGTTTCTTAATTATCCAACATGGAGCCTGTATTTTTCAGCGTCATTTACCAAATTATCTATTCCACCCCAGCAGATGTATTTCCCCTAAAATCATGGCTTCTTAGCCACATGTCACGTTAACAGCTCTGTTTGTTGTATGGGAGTTAGAGAGTAAAGTCACATGGTTAAGAGCTTGTGCTGCATGCAATAGAACAACCACAGGCGGTCCTAGCTCTTCTGTGGCTAGGGGGGAAAAACCTCCCCCTGCCTTGACCCCCCCATCACCACCACCACCATCACCGTGTCGCATCACACGTAGGACTTTATTACTTTAGTACTATTATTACTTTCCCATGTTGTTTGTTTACTTTAAGGAGAGTTTCAATCATCAAACCATTATTTTTTTTTTTACTGTTAGCCAAATACATATAATCTGAAGCAGCAAAATGTAAAAGTTATTGATGTTAAAAATTGAAGTTTCTGCTCACATTTGCCTTTGCTCGTTTTTCCTCTTCTTCTTTTCTAATTTTTTGTAATTTTGCTCCCGACAGCCTTGACCTAATGAGTAATCTGATGCAGATGTCCCCCTACATGGGAAGCTGCCTATTTTAGGAACCGCCACTGAGATTCTCACATTGACTCTTTGTTGCTAAATGAAAGGTTTTGCAGTGGAAACTGTGTTTTTTTTATAAAATATTTTTAAAAAGTTTATTATTCAGTTTAATGTTTAGACACATTTTTTTTTCCAGAAAGATACCGGTATTAATGAAACTTTTGTCATTGTCCCACTGTTTACATCCCTGACCTCTCTCTGATGGAGGTTAATCCCTTAAGCATGCACTCAGAATGAGACATCTCCAGCTGAGTGGCAGGTTTTCACTTTGACAGGCTGAGGCTGCAGACACTTTCTATTTTTCACCCCTTATTCTCCACCTTCTCTCCTCATAGTTCCCCCTTCACTGCTGTGCTCCTGCATTTGACAGAGCCAGTACACCTAAGGTGCTGTGAACAGGTGTTGTTTCCCTGTCAGGGATCCCCGCATTGAAGGAGACATGAGGAATGGAAGTAGCATCGAGATTACTGGGAAATCAGGTCAGCTTCCCGAACATGCAGATATAAACATAGCTACACACCATCAAGAGTCTAAAAATAAGGGCTTCACTGAAGGGGCTGGAAAAGGATATAAAATAACCGAAGGATCTGCAAAAGTAGAGGATGCCATGTGAGAACAGAGAGGAAAGATATGAAGGAAGGTAGGTCATTTACATTAAGCTGGAGAGGAAAAGTAGAGGTAGAGAAGAAGATGGGGAAGTGGAAAATAAGAATATGTGTACAGAGAAGGTAAATTGACTGAACAGGACAAACCACATCTACAATGAAAGTCCCCCGCCTCCCCTCATTAAAGCCCCATGGTGAGCTGCCCCTTCCCTGACCTTTCTTCTCTCCTCAGGTGCTGACACTCAGCATTCCTGACAATCGCAGCAGGAAGGAAATGAGGAAAAAGTTGGAGAGCTAAGAAATAGCAGCTATAGAACACAATGAAAGAGTCTGTATGTCTCTGATTTTTGTACAGCTTTGACCTGCATTGATTTACCTTTATACAAATTCTTAGAACTATAAGAAGATAGAAAAATGAAATAAGTATGTCAGTCTTTAGTTATTTATACTGAGATCAGAGGCGACATCAGACCACCTTGTGAGAGCAGTCCTGGTAAAAACACTGTTTAGCTTTGATTTAATAACAGAAAAAAAGTGGGTGATTTTAAGGGCCAAGTCACAAACTAAGACTATAACAAAACAAAACAAAAAAATCCTCTTTAAATAGTCCTTTTTATGCCTGAAAAGATTTTTGCACCGAGGACGATCAGTAGACATTAACTTTCTTTTGCCAACAACTTTCCTTATTAAATTGGAAGATCCTCAGAATAGAATTGCGATCACTAGTGTCCCTCTTGGTACCAACCATGTAGTAACGCATCCAGGCTCCTGCAGGTTTCGCTCCTGCCTCAGTGAAACTCAACATTCACATCATATTTAGATCCCTTCCTGTTTCTTACATGTTGTTTCCAAAACGTCTTGCTGTGTCACTCTGTTCATTTGCTTCTTGTTAAAAGCTCAAAGGGATTGAAAAAGGACTTGAATACTTTCAGCCCTCCTGTTATGTACTGGAAGTCGTGCTCCATCTCACTCTCTTAATGCTTGTACCATGAAAATTAAAATTCAGTGTAAAAAAATATAGTTTTCACAAACAGCTTCTTCTGTCTGTAAACTCCCCTGACTTCAAACACTTCAGCCAATATAAAGAAAACTGTTAAGTTTGTTTCTTCCCTCAGTTATACCATTCCCACCAAAGAGTGTAGTTGTAGCATAACAAGGTAGCACTTAAGCATAGTACCCAGACTGGGTGGGAGAAGAGTTTCCATCAGGCCAAGATCAGGAAACAATCAGGAAATGATTCTCTGTTCTCACTATATGGCATTGTGTTTGGATTCTACTTTAAAGTTTCTGCTAAATACTTTTGATACTTAACACAAGAAAGGAAATACATACAAGTATGTATTTCAGTATACATTTTCAGTATTTGGTAAAAAAACAAAAACAAAAAAACACATTGCTGCTTAAATTGTTCTTCTGAACATTCAAAGGGCCTAAGTTCTGTAAAATCTGGACTCCTCAATGATCACCAAACAGATTTCAACTGAATAGTCAATTTTTTTTTTCTCTGCGGCTTATCCTCTCAACCTTTTCAATGCATGTCATGGCGAATAAGGAGAGTGATGGAACACAGGGTTGATAAGTTGAGTTCCTGCTGATTTTTCTTTTTTAATGTATTTTAGCAAGAGTGCTTTTCCCTCACTGCCTGGGAGAACTTGAATGATTTCCAGGAACAGCCCTGTCTGGTTTTCGTCTCCCCTCTTTCTTAATGTCACATTCATCCTGAACAGGATATCAGTATGTTAGTTTGTTCAGCCAACAACCCGCCCACCTCAACAAAAAAACTGCTCGAGGATAGAAGCGTTAAACTATTACATGCATATTAAAACAAACAACTGTACTTTAAACTTGGAAAAAAAGCAACACTGAAAAGCACCCCGCATTACACACATGTTCTTTAAATTCATGAAACTGGGCTTTGGAGCCATGACTTTTAGCTCCTAATTGTTCTTCCATTCCGTTCTGTATATTTTTTGTGTATTTCCCACACTTTGGCCTGATGCAGTCTCTCAGCATTGGGTAAAAGCCTGATTGTAAAGCCCTTCAGGCAAACACATCTCAGCGTAGCTTAGTTAAACTCATTTGAGATGTTTACAATTAACACTGACCAGCACCAATTCCCAGTGGCTCTTGATTAACCAATGTACTGATTGATGGCATCAAGATAGACAGCTTCTCTTCATGTCAAGATAAATAAGCAATACAAGATTTTGTTGGAATCTGTTTGCACTTTTCTGCCTCTGAAGGAAAACTATTTTGATTACATTTTCACATTTGTTGTAGGGGCAAAAAAAGCCCAGTTTTTCACTACTTTTCACAATTTTTTTTTCTTTAATTAGCCAAGTATCTGACATATTCCTTGGTTGGATAGTGCAATGCACAGAAGCATTTCCTATCGTGCTGCATTAAGGGAGTAGTGTCAAAAGGAATTGCAAATATTTTGTAATGGTCTATTTTTCTCAATGTGTATCCAGATTATGAAAAGTATAGTGGAGGATTTTCGTGAATTTTTGAAAACACTGGCACGCGCCACTTAAAAGAAAAAAAATTGCACATGCACAACCCTGTACCCGCTTCTGAGAGGGAACGCCTATTGAATGCATGACAAAGTGTGCACGAGTCCATTTCTCCTCGTGCACGCTCTGTTTAAAAGTTGCTCTTTGCATCGCTCATACAAGCTTACTTTCCAAAAGAAGATTTGCAATTTTTCCACTATGTCAGACTCACCAGCGGTAAGTGAAAATGGGTACGAGCACGTAGGACGGCCTTACGTAAACATATCGCATATATTGACAATTAAGAGGACCACTGATTTTGATGATCCACCTGCATAAAGAACATCCTCCACAATACCTTTAATTTTTAATTATATTGTTACAGTTCTTCCAGAGGTTATGTCGAATTTATAAGTAAAATTACCTTTCCTGTGGAGAGATATGAGTATTTTGATATTAAAAGTTTATCATTAGTTCTTGTACAACTGAAGAAGTCAATGATAACATCATTTTGCATTTTAAAGCATCTTTTAAAGCAAGCATTGATGTGATGCTGTGAAACAGTAAAGAAGAGACAAACTTACAGGGTTTCAGGCTACATCCCACGATGAGACCAGATGAGCTGTACAGTAACCACAAAGATATTTTGTTGTTCAAGCAGTGCATCCAAACACATCGAGTTTTAGGGTGAGCATACTGTAAATGATTATTTTTGATACCAGTTCCTATTGCGGAAAAATCAGTTTCATCGTTCAGTTTGTACATGCAAACTGTGTCTTTGCAGTTCCCCCTCCCTCTGTAACCCACATGTTCCTTTTTTCAGTCATGTTACAGTTTTCGCATGTCTGCATAAGCTCGGTAATTTATGTCAGCTGTTTGGGTGTGATTCCTGGCAGAGTCAGAGCACCACCAAAGGGCCGGTCATATGTACTACAAAGTCTTCACTGTTTTTTTGTACACGTATGTGGATGCAACTTTTTTCCTAAGTCGTTCATGAGAAAATGCCATGTTCAGGAAGATTTTTTCTCTCCACTGTCGCTGCATACCTGCTTGGAGTGAAAATTTGCTGTATATTCAATGTAACGCACAATACAAGCAAATGCCTGCTGTCACCACATGCTCCTCCAGGAGGAGCCAATCCTGCAAAGTTATTGAGTTGATGCAATTAGCCGCTTTTCTTTAAACAGACAACTTTTAACCAACCTGTCTGTGTGATTTGATTGACTTGATCTCTGTAAAGTGCCTTGAGATGGCATGTGTTGTGAATTGGAGCTTTATACACTACCGTTTAAAAGGTTGGGTTCACATTGAAATGTCCTTATTTTTTAAAGAAAAGCACTGTACTTTTCAATGACGATAAGTTTAAACTAGTCTTAACTTTAAAGAAATACACTCTATACATTGCTAATGTGGTAAATGACTATTCTAGCTGCAAATGTCTGGTTTTTGGTGCAATATCTACATAGGTGTATAGAGGCCCATTTCCAGCAACCATCACTCCAGTGTTCTAATGGTACAATGTGTTGCTCATTGGCTCAGAAGGCTAATTGATGATTAGAAAACCCTTGTGCAATCATGTTCACACATCTGAAAACAGTTTAGCTCGTTACAGAAGCTACAAAACTGACCTTCCTTTGAGCAGATTGAGTTTCTGGAGCATCACATCTGTGGGGTCAATTAAACGCTCAAAATGGCCAGAAAAAGAGAACTTTCATCTGAAACTCCAGTCTATTCTTGTTCTTAGAAATGAAGGCTATTCCATGCGAGAAATTGCTAAGAAATTGAAGATTTCCTACAACGGTGTGTACTACTCCCTTCAGAGGACAGCACAAACTGGCTACTGTGGGTACTATTTAATGAAGATGCCAGTTGGGGACCTGTGAGGCGTCTGTTTCTCAAACTGAGACTCTAATGTACTTGGGTTCTTGCTCAGTTGTGCAACGCGGCCTCCCACTTATTTTCTACTCTGGTTAGAGCCTGTTTGAGAACAAAAATAATGACATTTCAATGTGACCCCAAACTTTTGAACGGTAGTGTATATAAACTGAATTGAGTTGAAATGAAGGTGAATTAAAATATGTTTGCTTTGAAGGGAAAATCCCCGTAGACAAACAGTTCCTGAAAAAAGACAAGCCACCGTTGCACCAACAAGTATTCATCAATTTAACCTACTTCCCTATTCTGATGTGAGATTTGAATTTCAGTAATTTGTCTTCATTCTAAATGACTTAAGCTGCTGTTATGTGGTTGGTTATTTTGTTTCTTTGTTTGTGTTAACAAGCAATTTAACTGGTGCACTTAATGAAGTGGGTGATATGTTATGCACATACTCTGTGCATTGACTGTAAAGGAATGTATTTCCTGCTTTTCATAGTTGCTGAATTTTAGTCAGAAGCTGGAATAATACTGACATAGCTTAATGAGATGTAAGAAATGTGCATAATATCAGCAGCTTGTCACACAACTCCCTATTTATAATGTGGTCAGCTGTAGCTCTAAGTGTTGACTCTGCCAGTTTTTGGGGGATTTTTGTCAGTGGTGAGGTGTTATCCTTCAGCAGGTAAAATTTTATAAACTGCTTCCCACCCTCCATCTGTTTCTATTGGACAGAACTCCAATCCTTCTGTGCTGTTAGCTTACAGTAATGGGTATCCAGGAGGACGGATGATGGCAACACGCTCCACGGGATGGAATTAGCACTCTCCCTGGGAGGTAGTGGTCCTTTTATCCCATCATTATTGGCAGAGACAATAGTGTGGCTAATCTTTTTAAGACAACACAGCTGAGGGCCAGGCAGGAGGGAGGAGCAGTCCAATAATCACAGCTGAATCCATAGGACATACTTTGTGATGGAGGAGAGTTTCTCCCATAGATGTTATATCATCTTTCTCTCCTGACACATTGCAGTGCTTCCCTCTGCTATAACTCCTCCACCATGTCCTCCATGACACTCTGTGTGCGTGTGTGAGGGCAAACAGCCTTCTACAACCATGTGTCTTCCATGTGCCCGGGCGTTTATGTGAGCAAACACGTTTAAGGACATTGAAGATACCTTCAATATGTCAAAGAAGCTGTCAGATGTGCACTTTACATGTAAAGTAGAGGTGTGAAGACAAGAAAAAAAGGTGTTAGTTAGAAACTGACATCTCTGTTGCTGTTAAGTGAAGAGAGAACAAGATAGACTTTAATTCGATAACTGTACACTTATCCTAGAGAAATGTATATATATATATATATATGTATGGGGTGGGTGTCTCTTCACGTTAGGCTTGGATCCTCTATCCTCTAACCTTAAGACTCCACTCTTCTGGGCTCAGATATCTCATGTTTCTCCAGGTATGTTGGTGCCAGTTGGTATCACTTCTCCAGTAAGGGGGTTACTGCTCTGAGTGCCTCGATCAACACAGGCACTATGGTTGCTTTTACCTGCCAAGCTCTTTCTGCTTTTTCCCTGAACCTTTGGTATCTCTCCAGTTTCTCGTGCTCTTTTTTTTCTTAAACATTTCCATTATTTGGGACGTTACAACTGCTGTCTTCTGCTGCTGCTGTCCTCTGTGTCTGTGGGGATGTATGTCTCCACCGCTAAGGTCGAAATGATGTCCATCTCGATATAACACTACCAATATGACATAACTGCCATGCACTAAGTCACTAGAATAATCTGCAATACTGTATTGAAAGAATTTTAATAAGGAAAAGCTAGAGGAACAAAAGAGACGATTGGCATTCTGCATAAATAAAAATGATAAAGTAATAGGTTTTGGATTTCAAAATAAATTTTTGAATCAATTTTCGAATCAATATCTGTCGTATGATTACTGTAACTGTTGAAGAGACTTCTGCTGCTCTCAGCAAGTATGTTGACCCGCTCCTTATGACCAAACGGATCCAGTTGCCTCAGGTTTCAAGGGCGACTTTATATATATATAGCTCTATATATAAACCCTCTGACTGATTATGTGACTGTGATGCTAATTTGTGGACACACCTTCATTAAACATTTCCCTTTGATCTTTTCTGTGCCATCATTTTTGTAGAGGCCTGTTTCATCAGATGTTTTTTTTCTACAAATCATTCTGTGTAAGTACGACTGAAAACAATGTCTGCCTTACAGTAATTCATTTTCATAGGTTCTATCAGGTATGTCAGATTTAAGTTATTTCTGTGACCATCTTCCTTTTTTTCATCTTTCATTCAATGAGGGGTGCCAACAACTGTCTCAACGTGTATTTTACATAATTAGATAAACACCAGATTGGTGACAAATATTCTGCCAACCAATGAGGAAGAGCAGACCTCCTAAAGGGTGGGTCAAGTGTTTATAAAAACTACTGCAATTAATAATGTGTGGTGGCTAACACTCAGGCGATTATTGACTGAGCTCAGATGAGCTGTACCAGTGGGACGGTGCAGTGAGAGATGGCACGCCCAACCCAGCATCAAGCCTCCAGAAGTTCCTCTCATGGAGAGTCTGCAGAGCTGAACCCGACAGAGCACAGAAAATCCCTTTCCCTGATATTTCTAATGTTTCCAGTTGATTTTGTTTTTTTAGTTTGGTGAGTATTCCTATATTTATGGATAGGTTCCTCTTTGTTTGTTTTATTGTTTACCACCGTGTGAAAATAAAGCCTGACTTTGTAGGAAAATTGATAAAAATCCTCATTGAGGAAAAGATCTTCTGGGTCGAGAATAATAATAATAATAATAATAATAATTGAACTTTATTGATCTCATACTGGAGAAATGTACCTCTGTATTTAACACATCCCCTGGAGAGCAGTGGGCTGCCATGGTGCAGCACCTAGGGAGCGGTGTGGGGTTAAGATCTGGCTCAGGAACCCAGAATGGCAGGCTGGCAGGTAATTGCAAGCTTCTGAGAGCACAAGTGCACAGCTCTATACACTAGGCCATCACCTCCCCTTTTTTTATTTTTATAATAATAATCACAGCTGAATCCATAGGACATACTTTGTGACGGAGGAGAGTTTTTCCTGTACATGTTAAATCATCTTTCTCTTCTGACACATTGCAGTACTTTCCTCTCCTGTAACTCCATGACACGCTGTGTGTCATTTAGGACATGGACAGAAGGCTGGTTTCCAAATTGACAAAAAGACCCAGGCACAGATCAAACAAACTGATCATTATAGACAGAAGTAGTTTAAAGGTAACCCTTAGAACTTAACATAACAAAACTAAATATACAGTATGGAACAACTGGCATGGATCTTAATGAGGAGCTTTAGACATGGAGACAGTTAATGGAAGGAATGAGCAAGAAACAAAGAAACCAAACGAGTGTAAAACCTGAGGCAAATCTAGAGAAATGAAACCAGGTGAGTCACGTAAACGGAGGTACTGAGAAAGAGCTAAACCAAAGGAAAATGGGAGCATTCAGAGGATACGTGGCATGGCTGTGGTAGAAGAAAACAGCAAAGAAGAACTAAAAAAAATAAAGGAAAGAACCTGGTAAATATAAAATGTTCAGCATTAAAATACAAAAAGCTAAGAATAAACTGACAAAGGAATTTACTAAATTGATATAATTATGGGAATTTAAAGAGCAAGGAAGAAACAGACACATAAAGAATCTTAAACGCTTAAGGACCATGACACTCGGTGTGTACATTTGCCTTGAAGGTTGTTCTTATTTCTAACAGTAGTTAAGCAGGTGGTACTATTTAAAGAGAGACTGTAGATTTCCTTAGCACCATGACAGCTTTCCTAAAAAATGCTGCAAGTGGCCGTAGTCAAGTCAAGACTTTTTTTAAGTTGCCTCTGGCTGTCAGAAGCAAATGAGAGTTAATTAATTAATCTAAGGAGGTGTGGTGGACAGCTCTGTTTGAGTTTAATGAACCATTACACTTGTTCTCACATCTCCATCATACCATTCTGGTTATGTCATCATACTGGATTAAATCAGTCGTGACCTCCTTGTTAATTGACAAAAACACCAAATATGAATGTGTATCCTCAAAAAAAAGCCTAAAAAAACTGTCATCACTACATTGTGTCACTGAGTCATGAAGAAGGCTAACCTTTTCACAAGTCAACTGACCGCCTCGTCAATGCTCTGCTTGGCAGCTCAGAGGTGAACGACTGGTGGACTGACCTCAACCTTCAAGCTAACTTGCTTTTGAAAACAAATCACACCCAGAAGCCTCAAAGATTTGACCTCAACCTTTTTCTTACAGAGATTTCTTTGTCCTTTGACTGATCTTTTGTTCCCCTGTAGGACATGTTGCTGAGACACATAGACCACTGTCTATAAGATTATTAAAAAAAAACTCTGAGTCCTTCTCTCAGGTGCAATCAGCACAGAAAGATATGAAGCTGTTCTCCCACCTCCTATCCCTTGCTGAAGAATAAGCCAAGCCTCAACCTTGATGCACCTTTCCATTTTCAGACCAGGTCACCTTCCTTCACTGCAACGTGTTCAATCTGTGACGTTGACAAGCAAATGAAAACAATTTGATAAGAGGACAGGGCAACCTGATCATTCTGTGTCTATGTAGCTTTATTAGAGCATTCAATCTGACATACGGGTATTTGTGACACGCTAGCTTTTCTAATTAAATTGATTAAACAGGCCTGCCTTTGCATTCCACACACATTCCTCAGTACCCTTTGGTATGTTTTAAAGATCGGCATGACTTTGGTTACACAAATATTCTTGCTTTTAATCCATTCATTATGTTTAAGCTTTGTTAGATGCCTTATGAAGACAGTCTGCAAATTCATAAGTGATGTGTAGCCTACATCCATAGGCGGATCTACTGGGGTGGCATAGGGTGGCAAATGCCACCCTAAATGACAGCCTTGCCACCCCTGCTGCCACCCCAGTTGGTGGAAGGGCTGGCGAGGCTTATAAACTATGGATAATTTCAGAATTACGACCACTAATTTCTAATGTCGGACTGCAGTGAATGCAGCACGGGATGACGCGAGAGCGACTGAGACAAATCAGACACGGGATGAAACAGGTAAAAACTGATTAACTATCTATTGAGAAATTAAATCATAATGAAAGCACAATGTTGCTAGCATAGCTGCAACATTTGATTTGGATATGATAAAAATCAGGTTGCAGAACGTTATTTCTCTAACTATGATGTTAGTTAGGCCTGACGTCTCAGGCTCATAAAGATTTATTTGCGGTCAACTATGACAGAAAAGAGACTATGGATCTAAATACATTTGTGAAGCGTTTTGCTGAGCAACATGGAAATCGCCAGATTCATGTCTACTTTATGTTATGCTCTCTGGTGAGCCTTTACAGAGCTGTTACATTTTGTTTTGGCACCTGAGAAAACTGATATTTCCTTTAATAAAACCAAAAGTGTTAAAAGTAAAGTTAAAATTGTGACACTGGTGTAAATCCTGCTTAATATGAAGCAGTGTTGTTCCTTTTTTTTTGTATATATATATTGAAACTCTCCAGAAATGACCTGTATGAACCTACTCACAACATTTTTTGTACTTTTTCAGACTGGAAGCAAAATGTATTTTTATGTTGCTTCTTTTTAGATTTGTGGAGATTCTGATGTAAAATACAGTACTTGCCTTTTGTTGATTTGTTGATACAGCAGCCCTATCTAAAGCATATTTACATGCATGAAATGTCCCTTTCATGTTGCCTTAACTGCTGTATCTCAAGTTACTGAGGAGAAAATGGGGTAAATGTGTGTTCAGAGTAAACAATACATGGATGTCCGGTACCTTGTTTGGGTGCCTTGACCCATTTATTTCTACTGTGTAGTAATGCTCACTTTAGTACAGTTCAGTCCATAGATCTCTGATGGGAAACTTATTCTTTCTATAGTTTCTTCTTGTGCAAATGCTGCAAAGCTGCCTCTCTGACAGTCAATCTCACACATCTGCGACTCAGCACCTGTGACTTACTTTAATACCTTTCCTGTTCTAATGCCCCTCTAGAAGTAGTGTTATCATTCTTCTATCTCCTATTAAGTGAGAACATATACGACGTATTTCTAATATAAACTGCTTCACATGAAACACTTACTGTACTTACTATTCTCACCAAACTGTGATAACCTTGATTAAATTCAGCGTAAACAAATGCCATATGTTGCCACCCCTCAAAAATTCCTGCCCCCCTCTCGCCACCCCATAAATATTTTTCTAGATCCGCCCCTGCCTACATCAAATTTTATTTAGCACTTCAAGACTGTATACACACAGAATTACATGGCTTACTTAGTTGGTTTCCCCCATATTGATCATTACAAAGTAACCTTTGCTCCCACTTGACAATCTAGGGTAAGCTTTGTAGGTGTGCACTCAAGCTAAATTCACAATTTACTGGACTTCATAAACTAATATTGGGAGCGATCTGTGACCAGCAGCAGGTATCCTTTGTTAAAAGATGTTACACAACACAAGTTACAAGTCTGCAAAACTTGGCTTCATAAAGAGGAGTATATTATACTGGGATGTCTGAATGAGGTCTTATGATTTTTCAGATAGATAAAAACCCAAAAGAGCAGGTGACAAATGGTAGCTATGGCTCGATCAAAACCCACAGTCACACTTAGAAATTCTTGTTCTGTGTAAAGCAGTTTGTTGTACCATTTTTCAACAATAAAGTTTTAAGCTATACAAATACATTTTGATCGAAAACTTTAAAACATTTGTGTTTTTTTGAGTGGCTGTCTAAACCCATTGGCAACTATCTTCATATCTTTTAGGTCTTCAAATATTTCTCCTTTTAGCCATTAGGTGGGTATCACTGGCTACCCCACCCTCAAAAGAGAGAGAGAGAGAAAATGATAATCTAATTATTTGAAGATTAGCTGTTCTAGGGCTGCAACTAACAATTATTTTGCCAATTGATTCATCTGCCAATAATTTTTGCAATTAATCCATTAATAATTAGATAACTAAAAGAGGAGCCACTTCAGGAGTTCATAGAGCATATATACAGACAAAAAATATTGTTATCTTAAATGTAAGATCCATTAATCTATTTTCCGTGAAGCTTATCGCAGGTGGGGTCGTGAGGGGTGCTGGTGCTTATCTCCATCTACGGCTGAGAGGCAGGATACACCCTGGACGGGTCGCCAGTCCACACACACACTCACACCTAAAGAGAATTTAGAGAAGCTAATTGATTAATTAAAGAGTACCTGGAGAGAACCCACGCCTGCTCAGGGAGAACATGCAAACTCCATGCAGAAAGACTCTGGAATCAAACCTGGAACATTCTTGCTGCAAGGCAACTGTGCTACCCACTGCGCTGCTGAACAGCCCCTAAATGCAAAATGTTAATGTATTTATTTTACAATTTTGGTATAATTACTGCTTAAGATGGGTCCCTCTGTCACTTACAGGCATGTTTTAGAGTCTCTACACTCCATATAATGATTAATCAGTTATTAGATTAGTTGATGATTGTTTGAATAATTGATTAATCACGATCAAGGCAAGGCAAGGCAAATTTACTTGTATAGCACAATTCAGTACAAAGACAATGCAAAGTGCTTTACATGATTAAAATATAGGAAAATAAAACAAAATCAAAGCATATAGGAAAATAAATAAATAAAATAAAAATGCAGAAACAAAATAGAACATTAAAAACAGTTGGACTAAAGAAAATAAAAAAGTTGAACTAATGATGTTTCAGTTGAACTGTTTAACTAGAACAGTGGAAGGCAATCCTAAACAAATGTGTTTTTAGTCTTGATTTAAAGGAACTCAGGCTTTCTGCACTTTTCCAGTTTTCTGGAAGTTTGTTCCAGATAAATGGAGCATAGGAACTAAATGCTGCTTCTCCATGTTTAGTTCTGGTTCTAGGTAAGCAGAGCAGGCTGGAGCCAGAAGACCTGAGTGGTCTGGAGGGTTGATACACTGATAGCAAGTCTGTGATGTATTTAGGTGCTAAGCCATTCAGAGATTTATAGACTAACAGAAGTATTTTAAAGTCTATTCTCTGAGATACAGGGAGCCAGTGGAAGGACTTTAGAACTGGGGTGATGTGCTCTACTTTCTTAGTCTTAGTGAGGACACGGGCAGCAGCGTTCTGGATCAGCTGCAGCTGTCTGATCCACTTTTTAGGCAGAATCAATTCGACTAATTGTTTCAGCCTTAAACTGTTCCATAGAGTCTGTGTGGTTGCAGATGTTTCAAGTGGTAAGTCACCCGTCCTGCAAACAGGAAGCCTGGGTTCGTATCCCAGCTGGGGGGAATGAGCTGCCAGTCTGGGTCCTGAGGTAAGACCCTCCTTTGGGGAGTGGTGAGCTAGTGTATAGGGCGTTGCGCTTAGAATCCTGAGGTTGTGAGTTCAAGCCAGACTCCCACAGACTGCCCTTCTTGGCCCCTGAGCAAGTCCCTTAACCCCACACTGCTGCACAATAGCAGCCCACTGCTCCCCAAGGGGATGGGTTTAATGCAGAGAGTTCAGTTTGTTGCTCTGTACTTGTCACAGTGTAATGATAATAAAGACACTGGAATCCGTCAAGTTTAAAAATTAAGGTTTGTTAACTGTTTTAACAAGCTTTTCAATGAATGCTCATTGCCAAGCTACTCAGTTTGATATTGGTCTTATGATCTGTTTTGGATAATTTTTATTGAAGATGTGTGAGTTTATTACAAGCCCACAAGCCAATGGAAGAGAAACCACAATCAATTCAATAGGAATGGCAGAATAGAAATAGTAACAGTATTAATAATTTAAATAGAAATTCAAAGTAGGAATTTATCAAGAATTGGAGAAATTGCATATGTACTTTTGAGAACTAAACTATGAGTTGTAGCTGTAGGCATGTTATGTACGTGTCATGATTGGTTTAATGAACGAAAACCCACATGCAGAACACTAACGGAGACAGAGGAAATTTTAACAATGTTTATTTGGGAAACACACTCAGAGTTAATCAGGAACTGGTTCTGGTGCAGGTCCGGGACTGGTTACTCTTATATCTGGAGAGATGAGAGTTTGGTTAGCCAGGTGGTTATGGCTTTACGAGTGAGTTGAATTCTGATCGTACCTTGAAGAGGTTCTAACAGATCCTTTGAGAGGGGGAACCGGTTGGGTCCAGAGACTGTGGAAGTAGCAGAGAGCTCAGCAGCAGCAGCGTCTAGCTTCTAGCCAGAGAGTTTTCGGACTTGGGTTTGTTTCCTAGCTCTTCCCAGAGAACTGAAGGAGGAATCCAGACTGAGATCTTCAGGTTTGGCTTACGTGGGCAGGCAGGCAGATTTCCAGGTTATGCTCATCCAGAGCTTCAGACTTCAGTCGGGTTTCTGCGAGCAAAGAAGACAAGAACAAGTTAGAAGGCTAGTTTCTCTCAAGAGGCAACTAGTTTTCACTAGGATTTCAGAGGCTCAGGTTCGCTAACCAAACTAGGTCAACACTGCGGCGTCGAAGGAAGGTCTGACTGCTGCTTATGTAGGGAGGTCTTCTGATGAGCTGATGATCCCCAGGTGTGCTGAGGACTCCAGCTCAGGAAGCCCACAGCGCTCTCTGCTGGAGACAGGTGGCAGATCTCCAGATCCCGACAGTACCCCCCTCTCAACGACCGCCTCTTGGCGGTCCAGAAGATGTGTACGGGAGGGACCTCTCGTAGTCCTCGATGAGGGATGGATCGAGGATGTAGGAACCAGGGACCCAGGTGCGGTCCTCCGGACCGTAGCCCTCCCAGTCGACGAGGTACTGCCAACTACGACCTCGCCGACGGGAGTCCACGATCCGGCGGACAGTGTAGGCCGGATGGCCGTCAATGTCCAGGGCGGGTGGAGGGGAGTCGGATGGCGGGCAAAGTGGACTGGTGATGACTGGTTTGATCTGTGGAAAGTGGGGTGTATACGCAGGGTAGATGGTAGTTGCAGGCGGACAGCAGAGGGGTTGATGATCCTGGTGATCTTGAATGGACCTATGAACTTGGGAGACAGTTTGCGAGACATGGATTTCAGAGATATATCCCTGGTCGACAGCCATACCTCTTGCCCAGGGGCATACTCGGGAGCGGGACGTCTTCTGTTGTCTGCAAATTTCTTATTCGTGGCAGAGGTGCGGTTAAGGGCGGTGATGGTATCATTCCACGTGCGGTGACAGTGGTGGATGTGGTGGTTGACAGACCTGACTGCTATCTCTCTCTCGTCTGCTGGGAAAAGTGGAGGCTGGTACCCTAAAGAGACCTGAAAAGGGGATAGACCGGTTGCGGCAGATTTGTGGGAGTTAAGTGCGTATTCTGTCCAGGACAGGTACTGACACCAGTCAGTCGGGTTGTCAGAGGAGAGGCAGCGGAGAGTGGATTCAAGCTGCTGGTTCCTTCTCTCCGTCTGCCCATTGGTCTGTGGATGGTAACCAGAGGAAAGAGAAATCTTACAGTTGAGTGCGGAACAAAAGGCTTTCCAGACCTGTGAGATGAACTGAGGACCACGATCCGAGAGAATTTCTTGGGTTATACCGTGGAGACGGAAGACATGTATCACCAGGAGCTGGGCTGTCTGGAATGCAGTGGGTAACTTCCTGAGGGGAATCAGATGGCAGGCCTTGGAAAAACGGTCAACAATGGTGAGAATGGTGGACATACCTCTGGAAATGGGAAGGCCGTTGACAAAATCCACAGCTATGTGGGACCATGGATGGGTTGGAACAGGTAGAGGACGTAGGAGACCAGAGGGTGGTTGATGGGTGGATTTGTTTCTGGCACAGATGGGACAGGCCAACACGTACTCCTTCACGTCCTTGTGAAGGGACGGCCACCAAAAACGATGTGTGACGAGAGCAATCGTTCTACTCACACCAGGATGAGCTGAGAATCTTGACGAGTGCATCCACTGGATGAGGCGGGATCTGACTGAGGAAGGAACATATGTCTTGTTTGGTGGACCGTTACCTGGGTCAGGTTCAGAGGCCAGGGCTAAGTTGATGAGATCAGTGATCTCCCTGGAAACGGCTCCAACCGTACACGAGGAAGGAAGAACAGGCTCGGGTGTTTCAGGTCGATCAGGGGAGTACAGACGAGAGAGAGAATCAGGTTTGATATTCTTGGAACCGGGTCTGTAAGAGATGATGAGATTGAATCTGGAGAAAAACAGAGACCATCTGGAGTGGCGTGGATTGGATCTCTTGGCTGATTGGAGGTATGCCAGGTTCTTATGATCAGTCCAAACTAATACTGGATGCTCGGCAACCTCAAGCCAATGTCTCCATACTTCTAATGCGAGTTTTATGGCAAGTAGTTCTCTGTCTCCGACATCACAGTTTTGTTCTGCAGGTGAGAGTCTGCATGAAAAAAAGCACAGGGGTGAGTCTTATGGTCAGAATCAGACTGTTGTGACAAAACTGCTCCTAAACCGGAGTCAGAGGCATCCACCTCTAAGATAAACTGCTTAGAGGGATCAGGCTGGATCAGGATGGGCGCGCTGGAAAAAAGAGTCTTCAGTTTTTTAAAAGCTGTTTCAGCCTCAGGTGTCCACTGGAAAGTTTTCTTCACTGAAGTCATGGCTGTGAGGGGTAGAGCAGTTTGGCTATAATTTCTAATGAAACGTCGGTAGAAATTAGCAAATCCCAGGAACCGTTGAAGCTGCTTACGGTTTTCAGGAGTGGGCCAATCCAGAACTGCCTTTATTTTCTCTTCTGATGGCTTCACCTGCCCGCCCTCGAGCACAAACCCAAGAAATGTAACCGATGGTTGGTGAAATTCGCATTTCTCAGCCTTAACGAAGAGCCTTTTTCGAGCAGCCTCTGAAGGACCAGACGAACGTGTCTTTTGTGATCAGTGAGGTTCCTAGAATAGATCAGAATGTCATCGATGTACACGAAAACAAATACATTCAGGAAATCTCTGAGGACGTCATTGACTAGGGCTTGGAAAAAGGCAGCTCCTAAGAGTGAAAGACATGACCAAATACTCAAATTGGCCGATGGGGGTCTTAAAGGCTGTTTTCCATTCATCCCCTTCTCTTATCCTAAGGAGATGATAGGCGTTTCTTAAATCGAGCTTGGTGAACACAGTAGCTCCTTGAACTGGTTCTAAAGCTGATGCCAGGAGAGGTAGTGGATATTTATTTTTTATGGTTATCTGATTCAATCCTCTGTAGTCAATACAGGGTCGAAGGAAACCATCCTTTTTTTCCCACGAAAAAAAAAAAACAGCACCGAGGGGAGATGAAGATGGTCTGATAATACCAGCAGCGAAAGACTCATTTATGTATTTCTCCATCGTTTCACATTCAGGTTTGGAGATATTAAATAATCTACTGCTGGGAAGAGGAGCTCCTGGTAGTAAGTCTATGGCACAATCATATGGTCTGTGGGGTGGAAGAGACGTCGCACTGACCTTACTGAAGACTGGTGCCAGATCATGATACTCGGAAGGAACAGAAGAAAGGTCAGGAGAGTCCATCTCCCCCCCACCTTTAGGGGACTGAATAGCAGGAGCAGCAGAACGAAGACATGACTTGTGACAGGAAGTTGACCAAGACTCAATATGGCGTTCAACCCAGTTGATATGGGGGTTCTGACGTTCCAACCACTCAAATCCAAGCACCAAGGGAGAACATCCTGAGGGAAAAAAAAAAAGGTTAGAGTCTCACGATGGTTTCCAGAGATGAGAAGCTCTAATGTTTGTGTCTGATGAGTGACTTGGTGTAGTCTCTTTCCATCAATAGCAGCAACTCTGAGGGGCTTTTGTAAAGGAACAGTCTCAATCCTCAGTTGCTGAACCAGATCAGAATCTATGAGGTTCTTCTCGCACCCAGAATCAATGAAGGCTGATAACGTTAGAGTCTGGTTAGAAACAAACAGGGTTGCAGGTAACAGTAAGTGAGGAGATTTATCAGATCTTAGACGGTCCGTCAGACTCCTCACATCATCTGACGGACCCCGGCTTTTGACTTAGCCGGAAATGAAGCAATTGAGTGACAAGGCCCACCACAATACAGACAAAGATTCCCCTTGAATCTCCGTTGTCTTTCTTCAGGTGACAGCCTTGTATGCCCAATCTGCATGGGTTCACACGCCGCTCCTTCTGTGGATGAGGAGGAAAGATGAGTGAATTGAGCAGGAGCTGGAGGGGATTGATTCTTAACCCGTGGTTTGGTACTGGACTCTGGGGATCTAACAAAAACAGAAGAGTGGTTAGCTGCAGGAATGGAAGCAGAAATTCCTGGGTTTGTTTGTCTAGATATATTTCTAATCCGAAGTCTGTTATCCAATCTTATGGATAATCGGATTATATCCTCCAAACTAGCTGGCTCATCAATTGTGGCGAGTTCGTCCTTGATGTTATCGTTTAAGGCCTGAAAATAAGCACTTTTAAGTGCGCACTCGTTCCAGCCTGAAGCTGCGGCTTTGACCCGGAAGTCAATGGAGAACTCTGCCACCGTCAGGTTCCCTTGCTTCAAACTAAGCAAGGCCCGGGAATCAATTGTTTGATCTAAATCCTGGTTAAATACTTGAGAAAATTCATTCAAAAATTCAGAATAAGTGCATGAAAAACTGGCTTCATATGAAAACCTGGCTTGAGCCCATTCTAGCGCTCGGCCAGAGAGTTGAGAAAGAATGAATGAAATCTTCTTTTTGTCATTAGAAAAACTGGCAGGAGAATTTTCAAAAAGTAAATGACACTGGAACAAAAATCCTTTACATTTTGACTGAATACCTGAAAATCTTTCAGGTGGACTCGGACGTAGTTCAGGAAATGACGTCACTACCTCTGACCTTTGAGGCGGACGTGGTTCAGGAATAGGAAGTACAACTGGTACGGGGTTAGCAGTTCTCACGTAGCCAGCGTATCTCTGTAAAATCTGTGTCTGATGTTCAACATAAGCATTTAACTCACGAAGGGTCTGCGCTTGTCCTTGGATTTGGGCTTCTTGTTCCTCAAGCCGCCTTCGGAGGTGCTCCGCTGGGTCTTGTGATTGGCCGCAGTGTTCTGTCCTGATTGGTTTAATGAACGAAAACCCACATACAGAACACTAACGGAGACAGTGGAAAGTTTAACAATGTTTATTTGGGAACCACACACAGAGTTAATCAGGAACTGGTTCTGGTGCAGGTCCGGGACTGGTTACTCTTATATCTGGAGAGATGAGAATTTGGTTAGCCAGGTGGTTATGGCTTGATGAGTTGAATTCTGATCGTACCTTGAAGAGGTTCTAACAGATCCTTTGAGAGGGGGAACCGGTTGGGTCCAGAGACTGTGGAAGTAGCAGAGAGCTCAGCAGCAGCACCGTCTAGCTTCTAGCCAGAGAGTTTTCGGACTTGGGTTTGTTTCCTAGCTCTTCCCAGAGAACTGACGGAGGAATCCAGACTGAGATCTTCAGGTTTGGCTTACGTGGGCAGGCAGGCAGATTTCCAGGTTATGCTCATCCAGAGCTTCAGACTTCAGTCGGGTTTCTGCGAGCAAAGAAGACAAGAGCAAGTTAGAAGGCTAGTTTCTCTCAAGAGGCAACTAGTATTCACTAGGATTTCAGAGGCTCAGGTTTGCTAACCAAACTAGGTCAACACTAAGGCGTCGAAGGAAGGTCTGACTGCTGCTTATGTAGGGAGGTCTTCTGATGAGCTGATGATCCCCAGGTGTGCTGAGGACTCCAGCTCAGGAAGCCCACAGCGCTCTCTGCTGGAGACAGGTGGCAGATTTCCAGATCCCGACAGTACAAGCTCAGTGAAGTGAGCTCTGAAACGTCGTATGTACAGAAGCCAAGGCTGTACACAATGTTAAGATTTCCAGAGCGTGTTTCCAGCTGTGTGTGTCAGTACATACTCATCGGTGCGACAGCATAAGTTGTGAACAACAGAAGTCTTAAGCCAATAGTGCTCAGCCTGAAAAAAGCAGGAGAGGTTTTCTGATTCCATGTTAGTGTTAATGTGTTTTCTTTAATTGCTGTTATTTCATCTTTTTCTTGTTGTTTTTTCCTTTGTGTACTCCCTCTGTTTTTGTTCTATTTTTGTTTTTTCCTCATAAAAGCCCTACAGACATGCATATCCTATGTATATCTGTTTACATTGCGTCGTCCTATATTCTTACTCACCTTTATTTTGTTGCCTAAGTCTCTTTTGGTTTTATATATTTCGGGTTTTTTTACTAATAAAGTAGTTCTGTTTAAATTTTTTTTTTTTTTTTATCGTTGCAGACTCCATATTTTGATTTTGCAGCCTCAGATGTGATGAACCTTGGGAAGTGACCCCCTGCTGATGTTTTAACATGATCACTATTGTGTTTTCTGCACCATTTAAAATATCAACAAAACAGTACTTCCTTACAATGATGGCTAATTGTCCTTATAGCTTTTTGTAAATAATTATCTATTTTAAGTCTACCATTATC
This sequence comes from Cyprinodon diabolis, assembly GCA_030533445.1. Taxonomy (NCBI): domain Eukaryota; kingdom Metazoa; phylum Chordata; class Actinopteri; order Cyprinodontiformes; family Cyprinodontidae; genus Cyprinodon; species Cyprinodon diabolis. The sequence goes on from CM060080.1 coordinate 39,788,137, forward strand.
TGAAGACTCCATGCAGAAAAGAAAAGGATCATAAGAAGTATATCAGTTGAAAGTTCACTTATTTTTTTATCATTCACACTAGACATGCCCTCTGTTGTTAGATAAAAGATTCACAAAGGTTAGAGGCATTTTTTTTTTCATTTTTCCTTCCTTCTTGCCTCAGCAAAAAAAAAAAAACTAAATGAAATAATAGCACCATCTGCAGTAACACAAGTGTGCGGAGCTGAGCAGATGAAGCGCCACTAAATGTGTGAAACATGTGCTGAAGCTTGGTAGGATGCCCCGGCCTTGATCCTGTGGAAAGCAACAAAGATGCCGGAGGGTGAGCTTTCATTCAGATTGAGAAAATTCTAACTGCAGTTTTCTACATTGGCTGGAGGTGCACTGAAAAACTGCAAATCAGCTGATGAATCAGAAACATTTCGGCTACGCTGGATGTAGGGTTGGACGATATATAGAAAAAAAGCATATTGATAAAAAAAAGCATATTGACTGATATCGATAATTATCTAAAAATCATATTTTAAGTGCTATTTTATGATATTGCCAAATCATTTACTTTAAATAAAGAACAGACAAACACAGAATTCCAATTAAATCTTTATTTAAAGTCGTAGGGAAGTCATATTTGAATGTGAAATTAAAAAAAAATAAAATAAAATAAAAAAAAATCCCGTCTTAAAATCTGTGTTTTTTTTCTCTTGTAATTTTATGCAGGCTGGTTAGTTCTACGTCAGCCTGAACACCTAAATTCGGCTTATCATATATTAACGGTAATTTGTCAATCAAATGTTTTCAGTCATAGCATCTTGATTCATATGTCGCAGCTAATATACGCAACGGTTGAAACCAGAATCATTTCCTTTCCCATTGAGTGGCGTCCCAGTGTTCACCGGGATGGACGTCTGTGTCTTCGGCAGGCGTAGAGCTAACAGAACTGGCAGCGTTGCGAGGCAAGGGCTCAAACATGTACGGCTGGAAGCCTTCTACACCAAACCAAGCTTCTGCCGCCCTGGCGTCCTCTTCCACAACATCTTCGTCCCCGCTTTCCTCCTCTAAATAAAAAATGGATGACGGAGGAGACTCATCCACGACCTCCGACACTAAACTCTCCTCCTCTTGCATGTTTCCGCTGTCCATAGTGTTCCTTGACAGCGTCGTTTCTAAGTCACCAATTTAGTGCTACTTGGTCCCAATGGAATTTCCCATTGGGAACCTGCTAGCACTAAGTTGCTAACTGGTTAGCAAGATGCTTCCGAGAAACCGGCCACAACCAAACATGCTTGCGAACCTTCTGCCACAGCAATCCCGCCCTCTTGATAAACAACCAATCACATTCACTTTTTTTATTCACTTGTGTAAAGTCATGCACCACTCAGGAGAATTCGGAAATGCAACGGTTGGAACAGCCGCTTCCCTACAATTTTAAGTAATTCTTAAAACTTGGAGTTTTTTAAGTCTAGGTTTTAAGGGTGCTGTGATTTTATGTTCAATTCCCAGCCAGCTGGGAATTAAATTATTCTGACACTTTAAGATCTTTACTGCCCTCCCCGGTAGGGTTGGTAAAATATCTTATTTATCAGATATTATTCCGGCTGTTATATAGTGTTTATGAACACACGCCCTACTAGCTGTGTGTTAGAACAATAAATAAAAGAGTGATTCAAGCACTAATCATCAAATATCAAACAGATAATTCTGCACATATATGGAATAAAATCACCACAACTTCTGTTCAAAATATAAGTTTATTAACAAAAATCATTCAGCTCTAAGCCAAACATATTTCAGTTTAAAACTCTGAACTAAGACTAGGGAAACTCAACTAAACTACTATGTACAAAGAGGAAGGGGAACATGGCTGAAAACCATATTACAGTTTAAGGTGGATTTTGTGTTTGAAACCAAAGTTTATCTGGAAGAATTTGGGATCTGATCAAATTCGTTTTTTTTTACTAATTTAGAGAAATTGGAAAGTTTTCAGACCAATTCACAATGCAAATCCATGAGGTGAATAAAACATTATTTGGCCAAATAATATTTTATTAAATGATTTGCTTAATCAAGAACAGATAACCTTTAGTCAAATGATTCTTTACCCTCTTTGAAATAGCTAGCAGTGAACAGACATCAGGATTCCACTAAATGACTCCTGGTCATACTTGGTAATGGAAATGTAATGAGCATCTGAGGAACACATGAACACTAATGTTATATCAGTGTTTAAACCCTTAGTAAAATAATGTTTGTCCAAGCTTCAGCAACAGCTCAACACATATATGCAATTCATTCTGTTAGTGTTGTCTTTACTCATCAAAAGACATACTGTTTGTTCTGTCCCCAATTATGCCAGACCTGCTAACCTTTTTGTCCATGTCCATTGGAAGGCTTGAGTTTCATCCAGCAGCTTAGCAGGCAGGCTAACAGCAAGGCAGTCTCTCTTTGTCTCAGTGGCTCATCAAGGCAGGCTTCTCATCCAGTCTGGCTTTATAAGTTCTGAAACTCAAGAGAAATGTTTTGCAGCAGTTTGGTTCTGAAAGGTTACTTTCCTTAATGATTCTGGAGATCTGGGTCTTCCTTGGCCCAGATCTCCATCTTGGCGGGGATGGACCTCAGCTTCATGGGCAAAGGAGAGGAGGCAAAAAGAAAGAATCTGGTTTTCTCTGTGGTCTTGTTCTGTCCTCACAGAGAGGGGGGTGGTTGGTCACACCTCTGTGGGAGTTGCCATGTGACTTGCCTGTGACTGCTTTGGCTAAAAAGGGGGGGCCATAGAGGTCCCCCTAACTGTTATTCACCAAAGCTGCGTCATCTTCTCTGGTCATCATGTCAAGATGAAATATGGACACTGGCCCCAATGTCCAAAAACCATGACCATGGCATATGGCACAACAAGAGAGACCTGAGTTCAGTTATGAATACTTACTTCTCGGGTTCCTTTCTCTGTCTATCTAGTTAACTGAGAGGCTGAGGTAGGGCTCGGATGTGCGACTTGACCAGAGGTCTGACCTTGTGTCAGAATATCCATTGCTATGAATGTCCTTATGCCGCTTGGATGCTTTGTCGTATTTATCGCAAAGGATTGAGGCACCTCTGCCACAGAGACTGGAAAATGCTTGCACATTTTGTATTGCTGCATCTCAACAGTAGCCTAAAAAACTTAGGGCAAAAATTTTAATTTTAACATCTATCAATTATTTCAATTAGCTTGATATTCAAATTCCTGCTTAGAAAATTGAAGGGCCCAGAAAGGCCACCTGTCAATAACATTCAGCCTACAGCTGTGGCCGCCTCAGTCAACCTTGGGACAGGGGTGTTTTTTTCCAGAGCAGCATATTACAACGTCAGACTGTTACACTTTGAGGTGACACAAAAATTATTGCTTGCATGAATAATGCCGAGCATGCTCAGCATTATTTTTATAGTAATAAAAAAAATAAAACAAAAGTCAAATATCTTTGTACTCTGAGGATCTCTATACTTTCAATATGTATTTAAAGGAATATATATCAGCCAGATAACTAAAGTAGGCAGTACCTAAACCTAAGAGAAAAACTGACCCCAAATCATATAAATAAGGGGCTAAATATCAAACTGAATCTAAAAACTGTAAAGAAATTGTTTTGATAGAGCAAGAGGTCACTCTGACAAGAGTTGTTGATTATCTATGTTTTCAACAGCAAAGAAGAAATAGAAATCTGAGGAAATTTCACCCTAAGAAAATTTGAAAGAAGTATGAAAACTTCTCTAACCACTTATGTTGTCATATTTGTTTTATAATGTCTAAATATATTAAAGAAGAATGAGGGAATCTATTAGGTAAGACACTGATAGGTATAAAACTGTTCCCTCAGTTTCATTAAGACTGGTGCTGATTTAGGTTTTTCTTGACAGGGATCTGAAAATATTAAAATGACAAAATATTCCTTGTTAAAAAGGAAATGCTATCTTGAAAGGTACGTTTGAGATAAGAAAAACGTATCAATGCTGATCAATAATAGTGATGTTTATCTTGATGTCAGGATCCATGTAGGCGAGGATTCCAACAATATAGTCCTCAAATTACAAATACAAATTACAAATAAGAAATATTTATCACTAATCAAATATGGTGTATAAAAACTAGAGACGTTTTATTTATTAATGAGGAAAGTGTTTTTTTACACACTTATAGAGACTCTTGCATTATGTAACAGATAAATAAAAAGTCTGAATAAAAATGCAACCCCCAGCAAAGTCCCCTGGCCTTTAGCCTCGTGAGACCATCCTGATCTCGCGAGCTTTCGAGATTTCACTCGCTAATCAGTCTGGAGACTCTCCGTTAAAAAAAATTTGGAGCCGTTCACCAAACGAACGTCCAATCAGCGTTGGCTTTGAGGCGGGTTGAGGTGTGACGCAACGAGAAGCGCAACAGTTCAGTCTAAAGAACATGGCGGCTTCAGCCGATGAAACTAGCGTTAGCGTGGCTATCAAGCAAGTTTTATCGGAATTACAGAGTATTTCTTCACTGAAAGAAACACTGCTCTGGATGTTTTTCTCAGAGGAAAAGATGTTTTTGCTCTTCTCCCGACTGGTTTCGGCAAGAGTAGCCTGGCTGTTAGTACGTCATATGCTTCGTTGATCTGATTGGTTTATTTGGCCCGTCTATCACCAACATAGGCCAATCAGCTAACCAGTATTTTCGCCCCTTCGCAAAATTACTTCTACGGAAGGTTTCCAGATGGATATGCAGAGCAAATCCATCTGGCGGAGTCAGGTTACCTGGCCTTCTCCTGGGCGTGAATATTTTTTTAACTGAATTACAGGGTCTGACCAGAAGATGGCGCTTCTCTTTAGATCTTAATGTCCACAAATCATGACAGAAAGAATATTTTAGTACAAAGATTGATGTTTAAAAAGGAATTGTAGGGGACCAGCCAAGGGCCCATCAAGGAAAGTGGGGAGATTTTGAATTGCTATGAGAGCAATAAAAAAGAACTGACATTAAAGACAGAGTTTCTTTGGCCAAGCATCGGTTTAATCAAAATCAACATTTTTAACAACTTTGTCCTATAATGCTAAAAAAGCGCATCCAGTTCCAGTGCATCAAATTACATGTAAAAGATGCAAGACACTTTCCCTTTGAAGTGACATAGTCATTATTGCTAAACAAACAGAAATATGGTTCCTTATTCAAATAAACTGAACCAAATTGTTGGTAATCTTCACTAAACTGGAGTCTGTTTGTTCATTTAACTTGTGGTTTTTGGTGTTAACCGATACGTCATATATGCTGGTATGTGTCGGAAATGAAAATGTATTCCTGAGCAGAGCTGCCAGCTTTACTATGAAAAACACAAATTACTTAAAGTTACTAATTACTCCTCCAAAAAGTAGCTACTGAGTTAGTAACTCAATTACTGCTCAGTGAATGTAACTCTTTATAAGCCAAAGTATGCAGTTACTTTTTATGTTTTAAAACTTTTGTGATATTGAAATTTTAATTACAATTAGATGTTCAATAATGGGATGTAACGTGTTTGTTATTAATTAATAAATTAAATTATTAATTTAAAGTGCATGTGATTTGGTAAATGATTGTACAAACTACTGTTATGTACTATTATTGTTAAGGACTACAGCAGTAGAGATAGTTTTTTACCTTTTCAATTTGTCAAACAGGGTTGCTGATTTTGCCTTTGAACCGCGACTCAGCAGTAGAAGGAGGAAGCCCATCATCCACGACAGATTCAGCCAGCATTTTTTTAACGCTGTGGAGGAATTTTGACCAACTCTTCCTTTATTATATAATTTCCATGATTATTTCATTTTAGCCATATTGTAATATTTGTAAAAAAAAAGCCATTTTCAGGTTGTGTCAGCACATCTCACTAAGATTCTAATCTTGAGCTATTTAGGGGAGGTGCTGGGGTTATTTTCCTTATTCTGCTTTCGTTCGTTTGTTCTGATTGTCACCTGAAAAACAGAGTACACAACCATAGTGGGCCGTCTTTCTGATGTTCTTTTTAAGAAATGCTAACGTGATTTAGCTGTAGATATAATTTGACCCACTTCTTCCAAAAGGTTTTACTTTTGCCTTGTGAGTAGATGTTGTCCCAGAATGTTAGTTTTTATTTGTTTCTTACCTTCTGGCATTTGAATCCTTTCCTATTGGAAAATTTATCATTTTTGATCAAAGTATATGCCTTTACTTTTGTAATAATTCAGTCAAATGATGTGAATCACATCACATTGTACTGAACAGTAGAAAGATGCATTTTGCATTAGAACAGAATAGAAATGAACTTTATCGTCATTATAATGTCACAAGGATAAAGCAACAAAATCTAGTTTGCATTTATCCAGAAATGCTATACAGGATATAAATATTTATATGTGTACATAAACTATGTATGTATGGACTACAAATGGTACAGTATATATAAACAGAGAGTAATTGTAAGAGGCTATAAAATAAATAAATATGGAAGCTATATACAGATTATAAAGAATTGTGCTCCACCTGATGTACATTGACCACAAGAATTTGTTGAATGCAACACCAACAGCCAGATTTCTGTTTGTGTGGCCTTCCTGTTTGCCAAGCACCTTTAACTGACAGGAGGTTTAACCCTTTCAAAACGCTGTCTTTCAAATCTTGACCTCAGCCTGATTCTAAGGGAACCTTGGTTTTCTCCAAGTCATCCATATATGATGGTGTTTGTCATTTAGCTACTGGCAGTTTGACTTGGCCAGTTTTGGCTCTCTGAGCTTACACAGGCCCGCACCCAAAATAGTGCTCATGAATTTCTTACCCTCAGTGCTACTATCTCCTTCACCCCATCAGGCTGCTGCTTCAAATTTCATTTCAACATCCTGACTGCATCCTTTTTTAGTTCCTTCTCTTTCTGCTCCCTCCTCCTTGTCGTCCTCTATCAGACACATCACGACTGAGTGTTTTATTGCATTGTGTCCTTGCAGAGGAGGACCTTGGGGCCCGCTCCAGACAACCCCCCCCAAAATGAAAAAAAAAAAACATCAATCCCAACCCTCTCGCCTTGCTCTTGGCCCACAAAATGTGGAGCACAACTGTCTGTATTTTAACTCCCTCTCACTCATCTTTGAGAGTCCTCTCCCCTTTTCCATCTACAGAAATGTCTTTCTCACCTTCAGCACAGGCAGTCAGCATGTTTTTATGGAGAAAGTGTTTCAAACCTATATGATAGCTGGCGACGAGCCCCTGCTGCTCCTCCTCTTTCCAACATCAGGTCTCTTCATTTAGATCAGTTACAGCCGCTGGCCTCTCCTAAAACTGAATTATTCTTTAGTAATAGTACAGAGCTCTGGTTTTTTTTTTTCACTATCCATCCTGATCTAAATTTTTATAAAGCTTTGATTTTTAAATCTGGATTTAGAAATACGAGAACACATAGAACAGCGTTGTGGAGTTTGTTTTTCAAGCCTCCATGCCGTGAGCTGTCATTAAATATTCATATTAGGAGCACGGCCTGCTGAGTAATCGACCTGATTTCAGTGTCGAGGCTAGAGGTAAACACCATAGCCTTAAAGTAGACTCTCACTGTGTGATAAAAAAAAAAATTAGAACTGCACAATGGGTGATATCAGATGGCATTAAATGTTCCTGCAGAAGAACATCATTAAGAGGGAATATTCCTTTATTTCCCCGGCCATATAGTAAGCTTCTATATTTACTTGTTAAAGAGGAAATATTATCCTGTTGGATGTGTTGCTTAACATGTCCATGGGTTCATAGATGAGGTGATGGAATTTATATTAAGAAGCAACAGTAAACCTCTACAAATCTCTGCTCTCTCTGAGGAAAGTTTTGTTGTCCAGCTTAGCTTGGCGCAGATGGATGAATATAAGTGAAAGTTTAAAGTTTTACAGAAAGCATTCATGTGTCATGTGTCACATTATGAGGCGAGCTGTGCTGGCAAAAGGGGTTTTGTATCCATGACAACAAGAGCGAGTGAGTGCAGCAAATGGGAGCAGGTTGGGTGCATTAGATATTCAAGTTCCTGGCTTGAGAATGGGAGACATCCATAGGATCAGAGAGCGGTATCTTGTCACTGAACACACTTTCGATCAGCCATCTCTTACATCTGACACGCTGTAATGTGAGCAGCTGCCCACTACATACACATTAATGAAAGGTTTGCTCTTCCCACGGAGATAGATGCAAGCTGGATGACACCAGGATAGCATGCTGCAGTTAGAGAGAGGCTTGCAACGGGACAGCTGCAGTCCTGCCATGGAATCTGGTTTATGTGACTCCTTCTCTTGCTTCGTGACTATGGCTCCTCTGTGCAGCTGTATTAATAAACCTGGCAGTGTTCTCACTGCAAGCGCTCATCATAAGTTTTAAATCAGTCATTCACTGGAGTGTGCAGCTCACCGTGAGGCTTCACCTTTCATCTGATTAAGTGTAACTGTGTTGGTGCGTGACTCAGCCAATGATGAGACATCCACCATCTACGTCCTCTAAACAATATAGTGCAGTTATTTATACTTTATTGATCAGTCTGTTACCATGCACCCTCATGATTTCTGCACGGTCAACTGCATCAGTCTCACAAACTAAGTGTTCGGTAGTTCAGGCTGATAAATGAATCTGTAGGAGTAATACAGCAAACATAATGAAGGGTAACATCAACTGCCATGTTATAGAACACTTCACTGTTAAAGCAAACTGTTTGAATTAATAAATTGCTATAATCATGTGGTTGCATTTAATTTCTTTCATTTTCTTTTGGCACTTGTGGCCTTTGCTTTAATTATTTTCTAAAAGACAGGAATGGGATCTAAAGAGAAGCCATGAGGCTGTGTGAGGGATTGCATTTGAGTCAATGAGTCGATGCAATCCACTGGTTTTCCTTAGATAGAAAAGTTTGAATCAATTTGACTGGATGATCTGGTTGAACTGTAAAGTGCCTTGAGGTGACTTGTAGTGTGAATTGGCGCTATAGAAATAAACTGAATTGAATTGAGGCAAAGGCCAGTGGGCCAAGAATCGTAACAGAAACATCAAGGACTAAAGGATGATTTATACTCCGAAACCAGGTTGACTGTGTGTCCTCTCCACACTATGCATATTTCCTGCTTGATACCTTACTGGCTTGTTTTGTTTGTATGACCGTCATTATGGAAAACGACACACGATGATGGACCAGCTAGCAGAGAGAGGTACGTGAGACTCTGGGACCCTTTTTCCACCTGGACCCCCGCTCTTTTTTACCCTGGTAAATGGCATGTACTTATATTGCGCCTTTTTTCAAGTCAGGAGACTTGACCAAAGCGCTTTACATTACATTCATTCACCCATTCACACACACACTGATGGTGGTGAGCTACATTGTAGCCACCGCTGCCCTGGGGCTCACTGACAGAAGCGGGGCTGCCGTACACTAGCGCCACCGGGCCCTCTGACCACCATCAGTAGACAATGCAGGGGAAGTGTCTTGCCCAAGGACACAACGACACTGAAAGTCAGAGCCAGGGCTTGAACCGTCACTCCTTCGATTTCAGGGCAAACTCCTACATCCAACGCCACTGTCGCCCTTCTCATGTCTAGGGTTGGGAATTGATATGATTCTCACGATTCCGATTCTCTTATCGATTCTGTGAAACAATGAACTTGGTAAGTGTACGGTGACATTCGTCTACCTTCGCCCGGGACATTCTATCTCTGCCTGCCTCTGCAAAATCAGAAGGCAGTGAACGGGAGCTGCAGCCTCTGAGCCTGCCAGGCTACCCGTCTCCTCACAGTCATCTAAATCTAATGGAGAAGGCATCCGTTTAATGAAAAACATTACTGTACAATTTCAAGAAATAAACTCTTCTCCCCTAAACGAGCGTCACCCTTTGTCTCGCTCCCTGAACTGCGGAGAAAACAAGAAAGAAAACAAAGAAAACAACTAGGATGACATGAATGAAAAGTAGGGTTGGGAATTGATAAGATTTTTACGATTCCGATTCCCTTATCGATTCTGTGAAACGATTCGATTCACTTATCGATTCTGTGAAACGATTCAATTCACTTATCAATTCTGTGAAACGATTCGATTCACTTATCGATTCTGTGAAACCATTCGGTTCTTATCGATTCCGTTTACAGAAAAAGCATTACTCTACAATTTTGGGAACTAAACTCATCTCCCTCTGATTTAAATAAACGAGCGTCACCTTTCTCTCCCTTCCTGAATGCCATAAATGGCATCTGATTTACTAGGAACCACATTAAGCACAGCCAGTGATATAAAACTAGCTACTAACCACCAAAGTTTCCTTCCATGCTGGTCGTAACTTTAGCTTCTGTCCGGAAGCAGCAAAAACACGGCATTCGTTAAAATGTATGCCATGTTGTGTGCGTAGGTGTTTCTGCATGTTGGATGTATTTCCTCCTGCGGATGTTATTGCCACTTTACATCCAAACTTTCAATCGGTTTATCCGATGGGACGCCATTTTTTTTGTTTTGCTTTTCTAGACTTAGCTGATCACGTCGTACTTGGTTACTGAATGCTGTTTGCGTAACTTGATAATGTTTGCCTAAATAAAAGAAAAAAAAAGAAACAGAGTTAGTCAAGCATTATATAATCAATAAAATTTAAATCAAACTATTCAAAAGTCATTTTGGTTCCAAAACAAAGTTGTGAGCATCATTAGAATGAACATATATTCTTTCTTATGGTAATAGTCAGAGATGGCAAAAGTATTCACTTTCCGTACTTGAGTAAAAGTACAGATACTTGTGTTAAAAAATACTCTGGTAAAAGTGGAAGTACTGATTAAACTTCTTTACTCAAGTAAAAGTAACAAAGTACAGGCTTGTAAATTTACTTAAAGTATAAAAGTAAAAGTAGAAACCACTTTTTTCATGCCGTTGCCTACGTTTTAAATGGATGTCTGCCAAAAGGACTAGATCTCCGTTGTGTTCATTTTCAATCATCTCGTCGTCCATGCTACTATGCTAACGCCACCGCCACCAAGCTGCAATGATTTGCCGCCAATGAATACTGCCGAATCTGTCGATTCATCTTGTAGTGGTGCGTCAAATGCAACGTAGATTCCCATCCAGTTAGATTGAATTTGGTATTTGTGAGAAAACAGCTCCCATCTCACGTCAGAGGAGGTGTAAGCAGATGACTTGCAAAAAGGTGGTAAGAACCAGCGGACAACAAAATTCCAGTTCAAATGCGTGTAGCGGTTTATTTACTGGTGCAACAGTGAAGACAAAAAAAAACAAAACAAACAAAATACTTTCAAATAAAGAAAACAAAACCGGCCATTGCAGGCAATACAAAACACTGACAGCCTCACAGCAAGCTGACTTTAAATATAGTCTCTCTAAGCAGACCTTCAAAAGCAGTTTCTCCAAGCAGTCTCTCCAAGCAGCCCCCCTAAGCCATTGTGAGTGTGCCCCTTAAATAGACCCACCAATAATCAGCCAATTGGGACAGCCCGACTAAACAGGAAGGCAAATCCCCAATAAAGCACAGTTAACATTGTAGAAAAATAAAAACAGACAATAGCATCATTCATACAAAAACATACATATTTATGAAATAATTTAACCATACTAACATTACCATTTCACCTACTAATTACCATGCAAACAATTATTCCATACATTGAAATCCCACTTAACACCCCTGCCCCCTAATAGTCTTTTCCAATGCCCTGGGACAATAGATAAGAGACTGGCTGCGATGCGGTACGTGTTTCCACACGGACCAGTATGCTGACGGACTAAGGGAAGATTTGACTGGGAAGTTTTATTGCCGACTACGGAATGTATATTAAAGCTGTCGCAATTATGTTCACATATGACTCATCATCAACAACAAGTCTGTTTTTCATCTAGTGTTATTTTTAAACTCTCCCATAATTCCCAAGACAGAAAAAAACAGAACAGCTCTAACCAGTTTCTCTCTAAAAACAATCACAATGATTCTTCTTCTTCTTCTTCTTTTTTTAAGGAGGAATGGAAAAGAATAAAAATATCTCTTATTGTTCCACAGTGGAGGAAATCATGTCTTGGGGATAAAAAATGAATAAAAAATAAGCAAAGGAAAGCATAAAGGTACACAAAAGATAAAAAGAATAGAAAATAATATGAAAAATAAAATAAAAATGACAGCCTGTACAGCCAAGTGGAGAAACATTTCAGAGAAGAAAAAAAAATGAATTTATTAAAATTATACAGATAAAAATATGTAAAAAAAAAAATAATAAAAAAAACACTGGCAATATAAAAACTGCACAAAACTTTATTGATGTTCACACCCAATTGATGGAGCTCTTCTGTTCTGTGACAACTTCATATATGGTTAAAGAAGGAACTGTCTTTTTCTCTTAAACTGTATGAAACCTGAGCTCTGGAAAGGAAAGATAAAAGGGAATAGAAATAGATTTGTACTGGAATGATATTTAAAGGTGGATTCCACTTAGTGAAGGTTACAAAATAGTAAAAACGAAAACAAAACAAAAAATAAATTAAGGTGGTGGAGCTGGTGTTTACTGTGGCAAAAAAAAGAAATTTCATTCAGTACAGCTCTCAAGACATTTTCATGTTTTAAAGTGCAGCAGTGACAAATGTAAACATACGACTGCACATGATTTATAGTTTCCAACATTCAATTTTTTTTAGTGAGACGCTATTATGTCCATCATATATAGTCCAAATTAAATACCTAAAAGTTTGTAGTTATAATGTAACAAAATTTAACAAAGTTTTTTAAATACTTTTAGTAGATCATGTTTATCACTTACTTATTTAGTCAACGCAAGTATGATTTTTTTATTGCAACTTATAGATTGGTAGATTAAAAAACTAATCTCCAAAAAGAGACTCCTATGTAACAGTCATAGTACTGATGTGTACTTTCAGCAGGCTGTGTACTATTTCCCTGCTTTATTGTGGAGATTTTCTGACTGCGTGTACTACTGTTCTAGTACTGCGGAGTATTTGAGGGAGTAAATTCAAGGGTGTGAAATATAAAATCTGAAGTGAATTTCTCGTGAAATCAATGACAGTTTTGTTTACTGTTTTTTTCTGTGATTGCTGGAGAAAAGCAATAATCAAGACTGTAATGAGCGCAGCCCATAATCCCTAAGCCTGGTGACAGAAACCATGCCTGTTTAATTAAGAGTCTGATTTCCCGTGAGGCGCCAGGACTTTTTTTCTTCTCACCCTCTTTTCCAGCTTAATAGTCTTGATTTTATTCTGAGATCTTTTTTTTTCCATCGTGACCTGAACCGCATTTCAGAAAACATTTCCTGCCGTCTGATTGCTTTTCGTGTCGTAGCTGCTTGTGCTCTCTTCTTTATGTTGGACAAACTGCAGATGAGTTTTTCCAAGTAGAATTTTCAGGAAGGGATTCTCCCCTAATCACATGAACAGAAGACTGCAGTCAATTAGCAGTAATGAGTAAGCTTAGAAATTAATGTTTCAGTTACTCTGTATGTCCTTTAGCATTGCAAGGGTGAAACAAAAACCCCTAAAGCGCTCAAAACACAAAGAAGACAAGTTAAAGCACTTCTGGTGAATATTAGATGTACCTCTCGTTTAAAAGTGAAACTAATGTTTTTTTTAAAGACTGGTATGTTTGAAAGAAATGTTGCTTCACTTATAGCCTCTTCTCCTGCTCATTTGTATAGGAATTTTATCTCCTGTTTTTAATTAAACAAGTTGAAAAGGTGATAGATTTTGGTGAAAGGGATTAGAAAGTTAGGTTGTGATGAGATCTCCTGGCAAAAGATCTGGCAACGTTAATATTTTCCAATAAAAGTGAAAGTAAAGTATTTTGAAGCTTCCAGCTGCTGTCAATGTCTGACCTGCACTGATGTAATAAATGTAAGCTATAATTAAGAGACCCAAATGTGAAAGTAAATGCCTTGAAAAAAGGTGCAATACTATCAGGAGTGTCCATTCTTTTTTTTTCCGTCCCAATTTAAGTGTTTGATTGAAAATGAACATTTATGTTAGATAAGGCTTTCTTTTAATAATCCGTGTTAAAATAAAAATTGCAGGTTTATTGTTGTAATATTCAAAACCCACCGGTTTTAAAGTGTTTACAACTAATAACTGACAATGCATGAAAATTACACCGGTAAAATGTTGACCAATATAGACATGTTAGACATTGTTGGAGAGCTTAGATTCTCCACAATTCAGCAAAGCAAAGCATAGTAAAAGCATTTGGAGATGCCGGTGACACCAAACCTTTAAAGCCACACAGCTCCGGAACTGTTGTAGCTATCCATCCATCCACTTTCTGATGCTTTTTCCCAAGCAGGGTCATGGTGCCTATCTCCAGCTTTCTAAGGGCGAGATGTGGGGTACATCATGGACAGGTCACCAGTCCATCGAAGGGCAACACAGAGACAAACTGTCAAACAACCATTCAAACCCGAGGCAGGGAATCAAACGCGGAACCTTCTTGCTGCAAAGCAGAAGTGATACCCACTGCACCACTGAGCAGCTATGTTGTAGCCAGAGATGGCAAAGTACTCACTTTCCGTACTTGAGTAAAAGTACAGATACTTGTGTTAAAAAATACTCTGGTAAAAGTGGAAGTACTGATTAAACTTCTTTACTCAAGTAAAAGTAACAAAGTACAGGCTTGTAAATTTACTTAAAGTATAAAAGTAAAAGTAGAAACCACTTTTTTCATGCCGTTGCCTACATTTTAAATGGATGTCTGCCAATAGGACTAGATCTCCGTTGTGTTCATTTTCAATCATCTCGTCGTCCATGCTACTATGCTAACGCCACCGCCACCAAGCTGCAATGATTTGCAGCGAATGAATACCGCCGAATCTGTCGATTCATCTTGTAGTGGTGCGTCAAATGAAAAGTAGATTCCCATCCAATTAGATTGAATTTGGTATTGATGACCTGAAAAATAATAACGGTAACTCCATTGAAATGATTCAAAACTAAAGTAACGAGCCAGTTTTTTAAAATGTAAGGAGTAGAAAGTACAGATATTTGTGTAAAAATGTAAGGAGTAGAAGTAAAAAGTCACCATAAAAATAAGTAGTAAAGTAAAGTAAAAATATCAGAAAAATCTACTTGAGTACAGTAACGAAGTATTTGTACTTCGTTACTTCCCATCTCTGGTTGTAGCGTTAGCCTTCAAATAATGTATCGCACATGTAATTTGGGCTTACAGTTCCTAAGTTATTTGCCTTTCCATTTTGGTATGCAAGATAGGCGAGAATTTCTCAAAATGAGGTGTTAACATAAAGGAGCCATGTAAACCAACTATTCTGTCTAAATATTTATTCCCTAACTTTTTTAATCATAAGTTAATATTAATCACGCACTTTCCATTGTCCTGTTTACTCTGAGCTGATTATTGGTCTGCCTGTAGATTAGCTAAACACTTAAATAGAATCTTATGGACAATTTTAAAAGACTGCAAAACCAACATTTCATGCCCAGATTTAAACAGAAGGAGCAAATTACTATAAATATTGTTTTCAGTTACAAATCTGGACAGCAGTATATTTCTAAATGTGAAGTAAAGCATGAAAACATCCTCATCTATCAGTGGAAAACCCTTCCCAGGTCTGGGAGGTCTACCAAAATAACTCAAAGTATACATCAGTGACTCATCCAGGAAGTCACCGAAGCAGCTTTCATTGATCTGGTCCAGGAATTGCTCTAGGGATAGTTAAAGGTGACACCTTTAGTTAGCATGGTTAACTTTCACACTGGGAATTTTAGACCAGGCCAACCAACATCATTCAGTTGCAAAGGATAGTTATGAGGGAAGTACTACTCATGACTCCATGTAGTCCCACAAGATGTTTTATGCCTTGGATGTTAGTTATTACTTTGTTTTTCACTTCTTTTCTTGTTTTAGTCAGACGTGTTGCACGTATGTAACATGCTCTCGCTCTACTTTTGACATACCTGTTCAGCATATAATCGAACTGTGACCGATCTGCTTTAGGGTCCACATAAAGCGTGCCAAGAACATCAGTCATAACTGTTAAAGTTTTCCACCTGTTTGGTGTAACACTCAGATGCAAAAGGTTCCCCTTAAAGGAATAGTACACCCAAAACATGATTAGCCTTCATTTTCTACTCACCCCCATGCTGAACAACACTCTGGAGTACTTTTTTGATATCTCAAATGCATCTGGAGATCTGGGAGGCTTCTTGCTGTCTGCTGACATTCAAATAATGGAGGTCTATGGCGCCCGAGGCAGAAAGGTCCATAAAAGTCCACAAAAAACGTGTCAATATTCCTCCATACTGCTCGTCCAATGTATTCCAAGTGTCCTGAGTGTCCTGAGTGGGTAGCGTCCATAATTTACTCGAAACTAAGTCATTTAGAATGTTTTTAGAGCATAAACAGTAGTGTATAGGATTTCCTAAAAGCGCACGCCTGCAGGATAATCCATAGGGCAAAGCCAAAGCTGGTGTCGAGGACATGCTCAGGATTCATAACCAGGAGATCAGAGGTCTGAAGAGGTTCCGAAGGTAAATCCAAAATGGTGTCAGGATCAGTTCCAAGTTTGGTAACAGGCAGGATCCAACAGAGGTCAAAAGACAGATCAGGCAAACAGATCACAACAGGGACAGGCAGGCTCAGAGGTCCAGAGGCAGAACGGGTCAGGATCAGGCAATCAGAACACCTATGGATGCTACAGAAGCTCTCACCTCAGGCTCCAGAATAATCTGGCACTGACAACTGGTTAGAGGGCGAGAGCAGGTGGATCAGATGAGCAGCAATGATAAACAGGGCAGAACTTTTTGCAGCATCTCTTATATTGTCTTGCCTCAGTAGCAGGATATATCAGACCCCTTACCCAGACATCAACCTTGGTATGAATGGACCTGCACTGTTGCTTCATCCTCACTGTGACATCGTTTGATTATGTAATGGACGAACGACTGAACTGTAAGTGTTCATAAAACTGTACATCAATAAGGACGCAAAAGCAAAGTTTGAAATGAGAACAGGACATAAAATCAGCCTTGTATCTATGGCTCTCTGGGTTCTGCTGTTGTTCTACCTCCATCCACTCTGGATTTGGAGAAGGCAGAGGCCTCTGGCTTCTGGAAGCTTAGTGCAGCAGAGGTGTGAACCCTCTAATCGCCAGTCATTAGTCAGTGGCACATTCCACACTTGAACTAAAGTATGCCTCGTCTGCCACTTTAACATCAATACATCATAATCACATTAACTCAGACAGATCATTATAATTCACTCAACCACAGGAGAACATTGTTGAAAAGATGGGAATACCTTTTAATCCACTGCACTATGAAACAGGCCAGATTATGTCAGTAATTGTTTCTCTATTTTTTTTCCCATGGCAGCTCAAAGGATTTCCTCTGTTTGGCCATAAAGGAGATCATTTTAAAACTAATATGATGGACTTTTTGGTTGCCTTTTTTTTTTATTACCTTCAAACTAATGTGTTTACCATGCAAGAAACAAGAAAGAAGTTGTCAACTTTTCCAGTGTTACTAAAGACAGCACAACCTTTCTAGTCATGGAGTTATACAACTATTTACAATGCCACATTGATTTGAAGGTTACAGTCAATCACTTTCCGGATAGCCCAAAGGAATCCTCTGTATTTAAAATTAAGGAAAAAGAATCCAAAGCTTACATTAATTAGTATTTGTAATGTTTTTCAGTGCAGTATGAGATGTAAGAATAAAAAGGAACATGCCCCAATTTTCAGGGTTATATAGGCTCTGAGACAGCGAGAGAGAAAGCAAGACTTTCAGCAGATAACAGGAAGGTTAAAAGCAATATAAGAAAGTTTTCCTTAGATAGAAAACTTTGAATCAATCTGTATGATCCGGTTGAATTGTCTATGTAAAGTGCTTTGCAATGACATGTGTTGGGAATTGGGGCTATATAAATAGGTGGGCGTGTTTTATCCTTTTGAGCTTCCAACTTTTCTGAAAAAGATTTTCAATATATATATATATATATATATATATATATATATAGAAAGTACACATTTTTTCAGAGTAACAAAATCTTTAAATTGATTACAAAATATCAACATTACAAAGATCAGAGAACAAGGAAAACATTCTGGTTGGTACAGCTCTCCTTGGTGCAGTCCAGATTTCCATATAGCACCATTTCCTAACAGTTATAATCGCCAGGAAATACCAAAATTTAATCAAGTCATGAAGAGAGATTTAAGGTCACTTGAATACATCTTGAAATGCTCCTAGCTATGAAACATGCTGTCAAGTGAAGTTATTCAAATTGGTTAAAAAATTGAATCATTGAAAGAACCCATGTGAATGTATGTTGTATGTAAACGATGACAAGCAGATAATGCATTGATTTGATAATAAAAAATGATAACTTTAGTGAAATCCCTCATAGATCATACTTAGTGACTGCAGAGATGAAAACGCCCCTTTTAAAAGACGAAACCTAAAGCAGATGCGTCTCAGTGTAAACAGCTATATCTGCAAATGTTTATTAATACAGAGCATACATACAACAAAAAATAATAACAAAACAACAAAGAAGAAATGCTACACAACAACATTTTATGTTAAAGAAAAAATAGTAATTAACAGTAGGGGGTTCATCTTGAAGAGAGACATGGTTAAACACAGAAAGCTAAATTTATTTTCAAAGGAAAGAGTATCTTAATTTATTATGAATTACTTGTTAAAATGTTCTAAGGAAGTTTCTGTGAAAATGAGAAAATGTTTTGTAGGCAGTTAGCCCTCTGCATGGGCTATATTGGAGTTTGGAGGATAATAAAGCGCTGCGGTTTCAGGATTGGAAATTAGTAAGCAATACTTGCAAAAATAGTTTTTACACAGTGAGTAAAGCGATCTGAACACTTTCGGTAGAAAATGCATGTTTTTATGGACCTTTTACTGCTAATAGCTGAAGCTCGTGTTGGTCATTGAGCAATTAGCAAATCCTACTGGTTGGCCAGCTTTCAACTAAAAACCTCAAATTGGGTGATTTAGTTTGATTTAGCATGATTGCTATAGTTTAACAGCTCAGTTTAGCAGATGCACTTTCTTCCAGATATTTGTAAACTTTTCCAGCTGATTTCACAGTAAAGCAGCACAGAACTGTTTAAAGTTTACGTTGAAAAATCTGGACACAGAAGCTTACTTAAAGCCAAAGACTTCTCATGTTATTACATTTTTTTTTCTAATTGAGAGAACAGAGTTTTAGACTAATTGAAATACTGCATCTGTGGTTTGCTTTTGGCTTACACGGATCTCAGAACATACAGACATGCGTGCGTGTGTGTGTGCATGTGTATCAGATCCCCTTTGTCCATTAGGCTCCCTTGCTTCTCTTTCTTGGTGTTGTTGAAAAACCAAAGTGCTGTTTAAGGCTGCAGACTTTGCCTGGTTAGAAAAGGAAAGCCCCACTGGTGAGAGGGGAAGAAGGATGGATTGCTGCGCTTTGGGTGGTTTGCTAAAAAGAATCATTTTGTAAAGTCTGATTTTCTACGGAAGAGGATTTGGGCCACTGGAAAAAAAAAAAAAGTTTACTGATTTTAAAATTTTATTTCAATTTAGTATTAGAAAAAAGTCAGAATTCTGACTTTTTTTCTCAGAATTCTGAATTTAAACTCAGAATTCTGACTGAATTCTGACAATAAAAAAAGTCAGAATTCTTAGAAAAAAAGTCAGAATTCTGAGATTAAAGTCAGAATTCTGACTTTTTCCCCTTACTATACTGAAATAAAAAAAATAAAAAATCAGTTAACTTTTTTTTTTTTTTCAGTGGCCCTAATCCTCTTCCGTAGATTGCCACTCAACTCCTGAACTACAAACATTTTAGCCAGAGAACTACTGGATCTACTGGATCTTTAAACATGACGAAAGGAATGAATGCTGGACGCTGTTTACAGAGACTTTTCCTTTTAACATAATGACTGAAGCTTTTTTCTGGCTGTAGAAAAGACACATTTTCTACTTTTGTACATGTTTTCCACATTTATTAACATCTGCAATGGTATTGACACATAATGTACCGAACATCAATCTGTTGGAGGTTAATCAGTGCAAAACCAGGGAAGAAGCTGCTTTATGACTTAATACATAGCAAGCTATCTATAATAACAGACAACTCATCTCATTAGCTTGAATTTTAGTTTCCATTTGCATTCCCCAAGTTAAATGCAGATAAAAACCTCTTTTTTTCATGTAAAAGAATAAAAAATATCCTCACATAAGATGTCAAAGGCCTAATAAAGTATGTAAATAAAGTGAGAGAGAGGATGCCGTGTGCCATGACTCATTTTGGGGGTTGTTTTCATTTTCCAGCAACATATATCGTGTGATGTAACATTTGCATGAGTCTGACTGAAATCAACATGGCCATTCCTCCAGGAGTCTCCCTCCTCTGATCGTTTGAGTCGCTGAGGCATCAGGGTACCTACTGACCACTTAGCTGGCCAGCCTCGTCGATAACTCTTTATAAAGATCAATTAGGGCGATCAGTGGAGAGAGCGCCGCTGGGGTCGAGGTGCCACATCGAGCGGTTTCTGTGTGATGATGTTTCACGCAGCGCTTTTCCACAGAAAGAGTCTCACCCCCTCAAGACATCAGACTTCATTAAAGGGGCGTTCTCTTCAAACTGGAGCCATAAAACCTGCAATAAACGACTTTTCTCTTCTTCCATCCCTTTAAAAGGAGGGGAGGTCTGCATAGTCTCCAGCTATCAGTCTGTTTAAAAAGAGTTGTGACAGAAGAATGGAGCTAACACAGAGTAACCGTGTAGCAGTGAAGTGAATTCAGCCACCTTTGCTTTGATACCCTGAAATAAAATCTGGTACAGCCGATTGACTTTGATTGCTGTTAGCAGAACTACCAGACAAATGAGAGCGCCCACCACTGCAAAGACGTTGTGAAAATGTGTTAACATTTCCTAAAATAAGTGTATTTACCCTTAATATGAGTTGAAAAATAAGATCTGCCACTGGAATATATCTGAATATAAGATAATTAGATATTATGCACTTGAAATAAGAGACAGCAGTTATTTTTTTTTCTTATTTTAAATGTAAATTGTCTTATTCCATTGAGAAAAGGGTCCTTCTTTCTTGCTCAGTTTAAGAAAATGTAAACTTATTTATGAAAAATTGACTTACTCAGATTTCCATTTTTGCACAATTTAATTTTATGCATATTTTCCAGCTTCATGCCTATTAAATCTAACAATATCTGGTGTTTGAAGGATATCATTACTCTGTACTTAGATGTACATAGTTATTGGAGAGCTTATATTCATTCATTAAATCATTTAAGATACAGTAGTACTTCTCTTTGGTGGTGAAATGGATGGATATTAAGAAGTGCTAAAGCTTGACACTAGGGAGGAATTGTGTCTTCCAGCAGGACGACGGCCCAAAACAAAGCATAATTCCAGAGAATAAATGGTTAAGATTTGGTGCAATGTATAATATTTATCCATCTTTGCAAATATGCACTTCCTTGAGCTGATCCTAAAAAAAAAAAAAAAAGATGTCAACACAATTTTTTCCTGTTTTTTGTAGATTTTTAAAGGTTTTACACATTTTATAGCCTGAGTGGCTACAACCTGCTGTCTTCGGTTCATTTGGTTATTCCATCCACTTCACAATTGAGAGGTTTTCACTGTCCCACTTGTGCTGGATATAGTGATAAATGTGGTTGTCATGACACCAACTCTAACCAATGAGCTCACGGGAATCAGCATTGCATCTGTCTGACAGGTGACTGACTGCTTGGTGGGCTGACTGTTCACTGCCTAACCTTTCTTTCCTTGCTGGTTATTAATCCACTTCCCTTGTCCCTCCATCACAAATTAACCTCTCTCTTCTTCTCCCCCCCTCCCCTTATCTGTCTCTTTCTGTCCATTTCCTTTCACAACCCCGTCCTTTGTTGTTTCTCCCTCTTGCAGCAAATTTGTTCACGTGAAAATTATTGATGATGAAGAGTATGAGAAAAACAAGAACTTCTTCCTGGAGCTGGCTGAGCCTCGCATGGTAGACATGAGTCTGCAGAAAGGTGCGGTACTGAACTTCTTTCTCTCATTCTCACTCTCCCACTTTTACTTTCTTCTGCACTTCTGCAGCACTTCTTTGTCTAATTTCTGTCCCCCCTTTACCTAAACCTTCATCTCGTTTCCATTTTTCTGCCCTGCTCCTTCTGATTCAGCGGAACTCTGACTTTCCTTTCAAAACTCAGTTCTTTCATATCAAATCAGAAACCTGCAGTAGAATCACATAATTTTCTTCTGTATGAAAGTCTCCCCAGACGCCATTAGCATCTGCATAAAAAAGAAAAGATTGTCTAGATGTCACCTTTATGTATGCAAAGGAGCAAGAACCACATATATAGGAAGGCGTTACTTAAAGGCATGAGTTATTTTCAGCTTCAGAGACCTACTTTGAATGATTTCCCCTGAAAAGTGATTATTGGTTTAAATTTGCAATGAGGGAAATTATTCACCGAACTCCTCAAACTAAGACTTTTGTCAGGCTAGATATTATAACCCAAGTATACTCATTTAACAAACAAAGAAAAGTACAGCTCAATATTTTGCTTCGTCACAGATTTTTTGCTTTTTTGTAAATACATTAGAACTTCAAATAAACTTAAGTAATTTTAAACCCTCTGGTATAATATTAAAGACAATTTTAGGGAATGAAAAATAGAGTGTTTACCTATGGTTTTATTTATTTAGGGGAAAAAGCTACACCCATCTCAAATGACAGAACTATGTTTATTTAAAAAAGGTTTATAAGGATGTATAACGCTTTTAACAGCAACAGATGGTTTAAAAATGTATAACAGAACCCCCCCCCCCCCGGTATAATCAGTGCACAGCCATTTCTAAATCCAGGCTTACACTGTACGATTTCTTGCACTTTTTGGGCCGACCTTCCAGTCGTGCGAGAATTTTTCGATCGCGCCGACTTTCAGCCTGATCGTGCGTCGGGCATCGTCTAGTGTACAGGGAGTAACGAGGGGCGATCAGCCTCTCACGACCGCCTCCTGATCAAGAATCGTGAGGTCAGGAGAAAATTAAAGATGTTATGATACGATAATGATGATACGTCGTCTCCTTTTCATTTTAAGGCTTTCAGCACAAAATTGCCCAAATTGCAAAGGCAGCGCGTTTTGTTCTAGTGAGCTTCATATTCCTCTTCTAATAGTTTGGCTTCCGGATAGACGAGCCAGAGTAGCGCCATCTCTCCGCGGAGCTGAGTCCGCCATAGTTTTTGGACGTACATGTGAGCAGGTAGATCGCACCATAACGTCGTGATGCACACCGCGATAACATACATCGTGAGCTGTGAACTCACACTGTACGATGAAACCCTGCCTTTTCATCATACAATGTGAGCTGTAGCTACGTTCAACAATTGAAAAAATTACACAGTGTATGCCTGGCTTAAGGCTTTTAGTCGAAGAAGAAGAACCCTGCAAAAGCATCTTGGCCCTTTGGCACTGAATTTACAAAGGTGGAGATCTACATACCGGGTGTTTTAAACAATCTTAGCGGTTCAATAAAGAATATAGTTCCAGGGTTCAAACATGGTGGTAGTACTAGTTTGATGGCTTGGGTCTCTCTGTTTCAGGAAATGTGGACTTGCTATTTGCTCTACTTAATTATTCTTTGCACTGAAACCTTTTTTGCAGAAGGGCAAAAAAAATATTGACCTTTCTTTAGAGAACTGATTATTTCTTTATCATAAACACTTAAATTCATTTGAGTTATTACATTTTCATGTAGGGCCAGGTTGTAATGCCTGGACAGAATCTGGAGACCTGATAATTCAGGCGACGTAAGAATAAAGCGTCAAAGGATTCATTCAAAAGTAAGCTGGTGTCACAGGAACTGACTGGAACTGGAATCCCTGTAGGGAGGTTGAACAGAGTTAGTGATCGAGAACAACACCGGTGTTGAAGGTGCACTGAATGAAAGCCACTAACCATCGCAGAAGCCAGGAGGCAGCACAGGCTCTGATGATTGAACCCTGTGGCTCTTTTAGGATGATTTGGATCACTGATGACTGATCCAAATCCTAATGGTGCTAGACAGGGAGGGCTAAAGCTAGCGGGGGGAGTCGCAGACAGTCCGAGGGTCATGCACAGAGAAGCAGTCCACAGGGCAGAGGTTTCCATAATGGCTAGCGGAGAGGGAAATCTGAAATCAAGACGAGATAATCTGAAACATGAGACACACTAACCAGAGGGACAGAGGCAGGAGGAAGATCTGAGGTTCAGGCTTGAATCGTTCAAAATTTGATATAACAATCGAGACACAGGTAGAAGCAAACAGGTGAGTCTAGGCATGAGGTTGGTGTCCAGAGGTCTGAAGCTAACAGGGGCGTCCGACAGGGGCAACGCAAGCAGGAGGAAATGGAAACCAGACAGTTCGAGATCAGGAGATTCTACCATAATGGCAGGATGGTCTAGTCCAACTAACAGCTTTCAGGTTTCTGCTGGTTACCCACTGGGAGAGCCAGGAATATTTAGCTGCTCCCAGATGCAGCAACTCCCAGTAATTAGAGCTGCAGCAGATGTAACCGCTCAGACCTCATTGGCAGTGCAGCAGAGGGAGCAAGCATTTACCACGTTTACAGGTCTTACATGCTGAACTGTCTTTGTTATTTCAGTTTGGGACAATTAAAAGCAACAAGCACTGACCATAACTAAAAAAAACATTTCCTACAGGTCTCTTAAAACAGATAGACCTCAAGGAGCATCCTGTTTACTGATGTAAACTTTGAAAGGGCACTACAGCAAATTTTTCAAAAGCCCCTTTTCTACTAAAAGCCCTGCGATTTAAAGCTCCAGGATTTAATTTTCCTATTATTTACACCTTTAGTCCAGCAGATAGTTATTATAAGAACGCTGCTGAGTCGGATTGTGGGAGACAGTAAAGGTGTAAAGGAGGAGTAAGCTAAGTGATTTCTGTTCAGACAGAGTGTGGGACATAAATAGGTAACGTCAGCTGAAGCTGCGCGGGATACATACCAGTGGTCAGGGTTTAGTCTCCAAGGGAAAGGAAAACGAGGCTTTGTGTGCCGTTTCCTTTTTTCCTCTCTTTTTTTAAAATACTGCTCTGAAAGAACTATTTGTAGGTAATAAATGTACGATGAAGCATACAGTTTTGAGTAACCATGAGGTAAAAGCTGTCTTCTATTTACTCACAAACACAACATACTGTAAGTTTGCTGTACAGAAATATTTGCTATGCTGCTTTTTCACACCTTTCAGTTTCAGACACATTCTAAAGCGTTGATTGAAGCTGGCAACTCAAATGCTTTCATGTATTCTCACCGTGTAATAATCGCACTTTACATATCCTAACTAAATAAAATAGATTGTGACAAGACGTCCATCTATTGGAACATGAAACATAATCTAGATGGAGCTGCTGATAAATTGTGTTAGCAACAGAAGCCGCAGCAAACTATTTGTTTTGCTTGGTAATTGTGTGTTGTGGGTTATATGTTTTAAATAACAGGCTTTTTGTCTATTTTGATAATCCCACACACCTTTAATGCTCAGCCTGAACTAGTAGTTGCAAATTTTGATATAAAGCAAAACGTGGCATCTGTTGGCGCATGTAACACACACCCATGCGCACTTTAAACTATATTTTAACATACATGGTTCCTGCATAACAGAGGGCAGATTAATATGATGTGGTTGTATGATGTATATGATGTATAGTATACATACTTTAATAAAAGATCATTTTATCAGCATCATCCTTTCCTATCTCTGAAAGATAAGGTTGAAGGTTAAGGAAGTGAATTGGTCTAGAAGTCAAGGACCCAATCCATGCAAAATGTACTGAGTCACATTAGTTGTAGTTTTGTTATCTTGTTTATCTTTAGAAAGACCGCTTTGGTGTGTTTTAAGCCAGAAAAAACAATTCCATTGCTTTTGGGGACTAACTACCTAGTGTTTGTCCAGCTCGAAACCTTGGACCCAATATTCAAACAGACGGATCTGGATGAGTTCTAACAGTCTTTATTAATCAACTGAGTGCGGCTGCTCGTCAGCTGGAGCGGATAAACCAGATCCTCTGGTTTAGAGTTCAGTCCGATCCCAGAGGGATATGAGGAATCTGGGAAGGTGATTGTCATCCGCTTGCAGAGGGCGCCGCCCCCGGAGCTCTGTGTGATGAGCATAGCTGATGCCAACCGACGCCCGGGAGCAGCTGTGTCCAGATGGGGAAATCCAAGCCAAAATCGTAACAGAACCAACTTCTGTCATGGTCTTGGTTCTGTTGTACTTTACTTTGCTCCGTGTTTTCTAGTTTTATTGGTTTAATTCCTATTTTGTTGTAGTTTCTAGATTTATGTTAGTTCTCAGGTTTTTCTGTTGTTGTCCTCTGTTGCCTTCTTGTGTGTTCCTTTCCCCTTGGCTTCCTTGTTGTCTCCTCTCACACCTGCTCCTTATCAGCTCGTTAGCCCTGCCTTTGTCTCAGTCGGCTACATATACTCTCCCTCTGCTGTCACTCTTTGTTGGTTCATTGTTGCCGCTGGTCCTGTCGTTGCTGTTGTCTTCTCACCTCTCCTCTCCCTGGCTCCTTGTGCGTGACGTCTCCATGGTTCTGGTTAGTTGGAATCTTGGATTCCTGCTTTTGTTAACTGCTTTCATCATTAAAACTACAAGAAATCCCCTCAGCCTCTCTGCCTCTGCATTTGGGTTCATAAACCGGTCGATCAGAGAGCCGATGAGGTACCGATGAGGGAATCCAAGCCGTTGTCAGGAAAACAGTCCAGGTTCGGAAAGTCAGTTGAATCAAGGAAACAGTCCAGAACTGATCACACTAATAGAGCAGACTGATGCAAAGCAAAACTCGGGATCCACAAGACAAAAACCGATCTCAATCAGAATAATAATCAAAAGCTAGAGTTACTCTCACCAAACAGCTGGAATAATCTGGCTCTGGTAGCTTGAAAACAATTCAATTCAATTCAATTCAGTTTATTTATATAGCGCCAAATTCACAACACATGTCATCTCAAGGCACTTTACAGTTCAACCAGATCATACAGTCAAATTGATACAAAGTTTTCTATCTAAGGAAAACCAGTTGATTGCATTGACTCATTGACTCAAATACAATCCCTCACACTAAGCATGCTTGTAGCGACAGTGGAGAGGAAAAACTCCCTTTTAACAGGAAGAAACCTCCAGCAGAACCAGGCTCAGTGTGAGCGGCCATCTGCTGAGGCCCACTGGGGTTCAAGGAGACAGAAGCAGAGATACAAAAAGCAGCTGTAAAAGGCGGCCCCGTCCAGGAAACACACAGCCAGGCAGACGAGCTCCAAGGCAGCTCCCATGCCAGAGGATGAAGAGAGCACATCCACCCAGCCACGGCCAGAGAAACAGGACCACACTGGAAGACAGGCCGATCTCCAACATCTACAAACAAGGGTGTTGATGGAAGCAGCACAGCTGATGTTTCTTTCCTGGATGACGTCACAGCCAAATAGGAACAGACGAGGCAAAGCTACTCTGAGGAAAAGCAGAGAGAGCAGAAGGTTAGAGATTGAACAAACAGATTCTACAGAATAGGAGAACAGAGAGAGAATGAAGCAGAATGATGAAATGGGGGTCCCTATGTCCTCCAAAAGTCTAAGCCTATAGCAGCATAACTATAGAGAGAGAGCTCAGGATAACCTGAGCCACCCTAACTATAAGCTTTATCAAAAAGGAAAGTTTTAAGCCTAGTCTTAAAAGTAGACAGAGTGTCTGCCTCACGGACTAAAACTGGTAGTTGGTTCCACAGGAGAGGAGCCTGATAACTAAAAGATCTGCCTCCCATTCTACTTTTAGAAATTCTAGGAACCACTAGTAAACCTGCAGATTGAGAGCGAAGTGCTCTGTTAGGAACATAAGGAACAATCAGATCTCTGATATAAGATGGAGCTTGGCCATTTAAGGCTTTATATGTGAGAAGGAGGATTTTAAATTCTATTCTGGATTTAACAGGAAGCCAATGGAGAGAAGCCAGGATAGGAGAGATATGATCTCTCTTTTTAATTTTCATCAGAACTCTGGCTGCAGCATTTTGGATCAGCTGAAGGCTTTTAACTACAGTTTGTGGACTTCCTGATAGTAAAGAATTACAATAGTCCAGCCTTGAAGTAACAAATGCATGGACTAGTTTCTCAGCATCACCCCTGGACAGGAGATTTCTAATTTTTGCAATGTTCCTCAGATGAAAGAAGGAAATTCTAGAAACCTCTTTGATCTGGGATTTAAATGACAGGTCCTGATCAAAAATAACACCAAGATTTTTTACTTTATTATCTGAAATCAGTTTAATCCCATCCAAATGAAGCGACTGGCTAATCAGCTTCTTTTTCAGAGACTCTGGTCCAAAAACTATAACTTCTGTTTTGTCTGCATTCAGAAGCAGAAAGTTAAGAGTCATCCAGGTTTTTATGTCTTCAGACATGCCTGTAATCTATGTAATGGGTTAGCTTCATCTGGATTTATAGACAGATATAGCTGGGTATCATCAGCATAACAGTGGAAATTAATCCCATGCTGTCTAATAACTCTACCAATTGGGAGCATGTATAAAGTAAAGAGAATTGGTCCTAGCACTGATCCCTGTGGTACTCCGCAGGTAACCTTTGAGTGTTTTGAAGATCTATCATTAACATAAACAAACTGAATTCGATCAGATAGATAGGATTTAAACCAGTCTAGTGCTGTTCATTTAATTCCAACAAAATATTCAAGTCTTTCTAAAAGAATATTATGGTCAACTGTATCAAATGCAGCACTAAGATCCAACAGGACGAGCACAGATACAAGTCCATTATCTGAGGCCATGAGAATATCATTAGTGACTTTCACCAGAGCTGTTTCAGTGCTATGATGAGCTCTAAAGCCAGACTGAAACTCTTCAAAAAGTTCATTATGGTGTAAGTGGTCGCAAACTTGTTTGGCAACTACTTTCTCAAGAATTTTGGATAAGAAAGGAAGATTGGATATAGGTCTATAATTAACCAAGTCATCTGGGTCAAGAGACGGTTTCTTAAGCAGAGGTTTAATTACAGCAACCTTGAAAGCTTTAGGTACATATCCCTGTAACAGAGATAGATTAATCACATCTAAAATGGAGGAGGAGATCAAAGGGAATACCTCCTTAAATAACCTGGTTGGAACTGGATCTAACATAAAAGTTGAAGGCTTAGATGAAGACAATAATTTTGCTAATTCAGAAAGTTCAACTGGATCAAAGCAGTCTTGATCTTATTTTTAATAAGATCAATCTTATTTATAAAGAATCCCATAAAATCATTGCTGTTAAGAGCAGGTGGAATGGACGGTTCAACAGAGCTATGGCTCTGGGTGAGTTTGGCAACTGTATTAAAAAGAAATCTAGGATTATTCTTATTTTCCTCTATTAATGAGGAGAAGTATGCTGCTCTTGCTTTACAAAGGGTCCTCTTATACAGCAGTAAACCATTTTTCCAGACTAGGAAGGACTCCTGCAGGCCTGTGGAGCGATATTTTCTCTCCAGTTTCCTAGCATTTTGCTTCAAAGTACGCAGCTCTGCATTAAACCAAGGAGCAAGCTTTCTATTTTTAACGGTTTTCATTTTCAAAGGAGCTGCGTTGTCTAAGGCAGTACGCATAGAACTAGCAACCCCATCAACAAAATCATCAACCTGTGAAGGGGAATAAGCTATGCTTTTGCACTCTGCAGCACTGCTCAGCGACACAGAGGAGAGAGAAAGTGAAGCCGATTCTTTAAAATTTATAACTGCACTATCTGATAAAGATCTACTAAAATTGAACCTTCTTTTGGGGGAGGAGAACTCTGTTAAAGTAATCCTGAAGGTTATTAGAAAGTGGTCAGAGAGGACAGGGTTGTGAGGAAATACTGTTATTTCTTCACATTCTATGCCGTATGTCAGCACAAGATCCAAAGTATGAAGATGAGAATGTGTGGGACTATTCACATTTTGAACAAAGCCAATAGTGTCTAAGATAGCATCAAAGGCCGCTCTTAAGCTATCGCCCTCAATGTCAGCATGGATGTTAAAATCTCCCACTATGATGACCCTGTCAGTATTTAATACCAAATCAGAAAGGAACTCTGAAAACTCATCTAAAAATTCAGAGTAAGGACCTGGCGGATACAAAGTTACAAGAAGAAGAGGTTTTCTTGCCTTGAAATTTGGATGAGGGAAATTAAGGGTTAACTGTTCAAAAGAGTTGTAGGTATTAACTGTTTTGGGAGTAATCAGTAAGTCAGACTGGAAGATTGTTGCTACTCCTCCTCCTCGCCCAGAACTTCTGGGTATGTGAAAATTTAAATAGCTTGAAGGAGTTGCCTCGTTTATGCTCACATAATCCTCTTGCTGCAACCAGGTTTCTGTAAGGCAAAACAAGTCAATGTGATTATCACAAATCAAGTCATTAACTAGCAGACTTTTAGAGGAAAGCGATCTTATGTTAAACAGACCGCATTTAATTGTTTTAACTTTTTCCCCAATTGGAGTTATTTTGATTTTAATTAGATTATCATGATTTACTTCTTTGGGAATCTTTGCTAATTTATTAGATTTTGGTCGTGGGCAAGACACTGTCTGGATGGAGTAAAGAGTGGGTAACAGTAGAGAAGCTGCAGAGATGTGTGTTAAACTACAACTCTGCTTCCTGGTCTGCACCCTGGGTGGTCAGGGTTTTGGAGGACTAATAAATGTGGCCAGATTCCTAGAAAGAAGAGCTGCACCATCCAAAGTGGGATGGATGCTGTCTCTCCGAATCAGACCAGGCTTTCCCCAAAAGGATTGCCAATTATTAATGTAGCCCACGTTGTTTTCAGGACACCACCTAGACAACCAGCGGTTGAATGACGACATGCGGCTAAACATGTTATCACTGGTCAGATCAGGGAGGGGACCAGAGAAAATTACGGAGTCCGACATTTTTTTGGCAAACTTACACACCGAAGCAACACTAATTTTAGTGACCTCCGATCGGCGTAACCGGGTGTCATTACCACCAGCGTGAATAACAATCTTACTGTATTTAACCTTATCCTTAGCCAGTAGTTTCAGGTAGGATTTGATGTCGCCCGTTCTGGCCCCCGGCAAACATTTGACTATGGTCCCTGGTGTCTCTAATGCCACGTTTCTGACTATGGAGCTGCCAATCACCAGAGTGGGCTTCTCAGTGGGTGTGTCACTGAGTGGGGAAAACCGGTTAGAAACGTGAACGGGTTGGTGGTGACCAGTGGGCAGAGATCCATGACTACGCTTTCTGCGTACAGTTACCCAATCGCCTGGCTGCTCAGGCACTTTTGGAGGAGAGCTACGTGGGGGGCCTACTTTAACTCCTGGATGTTCAACAGCCTGAAGCCTGGATTCTAACTCTGACACCCTCGCCTCCAAAGCTACAAAAATACTACACTTATTACACATCCCATTATCACTAAAGGAGGCAGAGGAATAACTGAACATCTGACACAGAGAGCAGGAGAGAGGAGAGGAAGAAGGAAGAGTTGGAAAAGAGAGGGAGGGAGAGAGAGAAGCCATAGCAATGCTAAGCTAGCGCTAGCCTAGGCTAGCTACTCCTTGCTATCAGAAATAAAACCGTGTGAAACTGACAAGTGCTCAGTAGAAAAGTGCAGCAGAAGGTGCTATGTTTTAAAGTAGTCAGTTAGAGTTACTTAGATACAGAGATATCACAGAGAAAATAACTTAACGTCAGATGGAGTTCCTCCCGGACAGCTGCAGCAGCTGCACACTCAGTTAATCCAAACAGGAACAAGCAGTATATATAGGAGCAGAAACCAGTGGATCAGATAAGCAATGATGAGAAAACAGGCAGAGTTAAAGAGGTTGGTAGAATAGGCAATGAAGCCACCACAGCCAGGACCATGACACTGTTATGTTTAAATACACCATCATTAAATAAAATAGCCACAAATGATTAAAAGCTAATGAATTATCCAGGAAAATGCTGCTTAGCTTGCAGATCATGTTAACAACATTTATCCAATTGGAGAAATCTGTAGAAAAATTAGCAACTGCATTAAACAAAGCTAGAGGAACTGACAGCTCATTTTGTGAATCACTATGTCCATAATCCTTAAATCATTTTGTAGTTGCAGGGACTTATTCACATGCTGTTACTTTACATTTTCCAAATTCAGCAGGTCACTCTGTTTATATAGGATCTCACAACTTTATATTTAATGTTTGTGTTTAATGAGTAAACAAGGAAGACAGTCGTAGACATGATTTATGTCTACGGAGAAACCAGCGGAGCAAAGCGAGTCAGCAACACCAAGTGGAGGTTAGAAAAGAAAGAGGAAAACTCCAGATCAAGTGTAAAATTGTGCTTACAAATATTCAATGCCAAAGGGAATAAGACAGGAGGAGTGCACAGAATACAATATGAACATTGGTGTTCACTGAAGCAGGAGCTAAAGCTGCAGAAGCATTCAGATTCATCTGCAAGGTTGATGGAAGCATAAACAGCGTCTGCTGACAAATTGTGCAAAACAATGTCTATATCTGCTGATTGAAAACAATTGAAAAAATGATTTTATACTCTAAAGGGACTAAGAAAACACAATCGGGACAAACTGTAGGTTTATACTGTTTTATATCGAGCTGAATGTTTGATTTTTGTTGTTGAGTTGATCTTGCAGACACATCGCTCCCAGGTTACCCATGGACTCATTATCCATACTCTGATTGCAGAAATCAAAACAACGCATAGATTTGAAATTTTAAACCCAAAAAAGGAAATATATTAAGTAATTTTATTTTGGTGGAATGAAAAACAAAGAAACTGTCCTTATGTTCACGATACCTCCAGACTTGAAACTTTTTTATATCACTGCATGCCTCAATTAGCTCTATGCTTATATCATATGCTTTTATCTTTAATGTTATTGTTCTATTTATTTATAGTTTGTTTTAAAAGAAGATACACAATTCAGTTTGATTTAAATATACTTTTTGAATCTCAAAGTGAAATAAAAAGATGTAACTGAAAAGATTGTGGTAGATGCTGTTATCAGAAAGGAAAGAAATGATCAGAAAGAATAAATAGATGAATAAAAAGAAAAAGGAAAAAGAAAGAAAGAGGGGTTTGCAGTCACAGCAGATTGAGCATCATGTCTGCTTGGAAGTTTGTTGATCATGGTGGTGGGCGTGAACGCAGGGAGGATCCATCACACTCACTTTCTCGCTCACCCTATGATGGGGATGAAATCTGGAGGAGAACTCCTCCTGTAAACCCTTTTTTATACCAAAACGCTGCCAATACGCCATTAAACAGTAGCTGGAAGTTAGAAACACGTTCAGCGCTCGTCTGGAACACGTCAGATACGTTGATATGCGTTGGAGAGAAGTTCTGGATAAGTTCCATATAAGTTATGCACAAGTTAGTCAGAGGTTTAGGATAAGCTAGACACCGCGACTGATGAGGAACTGACACTGAACATCTGTCAACGATCAGATAACTGACCTGGAACTTGAAAAATAATAATAACTGAACTTTATTAATTTCATACTGGAGAAATTCACATCTGTGTTTAATCCATCCCCTTGGGGATCAGTGGGCTGTCATTGTGCGGCAACCGAGGAGCAGTGTCGGGTTAAGGGTCTTGCTCAGGGACCCAGTGTGGCAGTCTGTGGGGAGTGGGTCTCGAACTCAGAACCTCTGGATTCTAAGGGCACTAGGCTGTCCCTCCCCGCTAACTTATGGCCCATGTATGAGCATATGCTGGAGTATTTTAAGCAACATTTCTTGATGTACTTGCCGTGCGTCGACATGTTTCAGTGTGCTGCAGCATGCTCATAACTTATCCAAAACTTATCCAATGCATAAGTGACGCACGAAAAATGTGGCAAATACGCCAGCTAAATCGTCAAGGTGTGAGAGGGGCTGTACAACAAGCCTCTGATTGTAGACATGGTTTTTGTATAACAGTGTTCTGAAGAGGATGCTTAGAATTGATGACAGCGTTTGGACCTGGAGCCTTACTCCGTTTGAGTCTCTCCAGCTGCCTCTTGTCCTGATTTTTAGAGAGAGGCAGCTGGAAGCAGGAAGTACAGAAAGCAGCAACATCGGATTTGGCTAAGATAAACAAACAAAAACACACAAAGCATCCTTGCTGTTTCTACTCTTGACTTTAACTATGTTGCCTATGCTTCTCCATGATTTCCTGTCTCCCTCCTTTAGTTGTTCCTATAGATCCGCAGTGATCCACTGTTCTGTCT
>CM060080.1:39827379-39844879 GCA_030533445.1 Cyprinodon diabolis
AAGAAGCTGTTTGGAACCTGCTGGACCTGCATTGAATGCAGGAGAATTTAGAGAAGCCAATTAACCTAACAGTCATGTTTTTGGACTGTGGGAGGAAGCCGGAGTACCCGGAGAAAACCCACGCATGCTCAGGGAGAACATGCAAACTCCATGCAGAAAGACCCCAGGCCGGGAATTGAACCCGCAACCTTCTTGCCATTGACAGCTGGAGTACCAGCACCCCTTGCGACCCCAGCGGGGATCAGCATGACAGAAAATTGATGGATGGATGAATGGATGGGTGGATATGTATTTATACAAAATTATGGGCAATATTCTTTAAAACAAATACAG
This sequence comes from Cyprinodon diabolis, assembly GCA_030533445.1. NCBI lineage: Eukaryota > Metazoa > Chordata > Actinopteri > Cyprinodontiformes > Cyprinodontidae > Cyprinodon > Cyprinodon diabolis. Next base: position 39,827,713 of record CM060080.1, read on the forward strand.
CAGTTGAATCATAATTTCTGTCTGGTGATTGGTGTGCAACTTAAAAGTCAAGAACAGGCAGCAACCATGCAATGGCATCAAAGCTGGAATAACGGTTTAATCGGGTAGTTGTTTTTTTTTTGCACCGTTCAGCAATCAGTCCAAGCAGTTTACAAAGGTCATCAGACACAGTATGTCTCACAGATGCATTGGACAGCATTACCATGCTCTGATACAGTTTAATAGAGGTTTTATTATGGGTTTAAGTTAACTGATGTAAAATTGGCAAGAAATCGGAACAAATGGGTTCATCTACATCTGTGGAAATCTATACACCATAAAGGTTTTACATGCCAGGTATCTAGGTACCAAAACAGCCCCTGTTATAACACATGCTTCTCAAAAACTCCTATGAGCTGGTTGTGGCGTAACTGGTCCATGCATCTGGTGCCACAGATGGGTGTGGTGCCTCAAACACAAGGCAAGGAAAATAACAAATGGTGTAACAGCAGGTTCAATAATTAATCTTGCATTGACACTACCACAGATTGTTTGTGTGTATAAAGTTGCAGGCAACTACTGCTGTTGCTACCCTTATGGTAGGATTTCAGGTTACCTCTAGTTCTGATTCAGTGGACTCGTAAGGCGAAGCATTACCACAGCAGCATTTAACATATCTTACCCTACTAAGACACCACCATTGTACAGTGTTAAGACTCAATGACCGTCTACAGCTTTAGTCAGTGACACAAACCACTACATCTATATCCACAATGGCATTACCAATGGATGACCAAATATACATTGCTTGTACTGAATCAGAGTTATTACTATTATTAAAAGCTTTTAAAAACAGCTTGATATCTGTGAGGAAACATATTTTATTCTTTTAAATTAATGTAGAAAGCTAAACACATTTTGGTTGCAATAGAAATTTGCTGACAGTACTTTTTGCAACAAAGAATGTTGGTAGTAGACAACGTTAACATCATGAATGCAAATATCATGTGTGTTAGAGATTGAAATTGAGTATACACAAAAAAACATCAAATGCAACTGTTTTTATGTAAGTAAAATCATAGATCGTTCCTCTTCAAATCGAAATCATATGACAATCACTTAGAAAATCAGCAAACCTATCTTCATGACAAAAATCCTTGGGATTTTTCTTGTTGCAAATATTTACCTCAACATCTGAGTAGTGGGATCAAGATAACATTGTTGCTGTAGTAGTTCCATTATTTTAATTGCTACCAACCCTTATTGCATGTTGCATTGCTAGCTTGTAAAGTTGCATCAGCCCTGGTGGGTGTTTGGTCCAATCAAAACTCTGATAAAAATCCCTTATGTGTTTTGCAAGGTCTCTAATTTCTCATCATTTTTTTATTATTATAAAGAAAACTGAATGGAATTACCACATGATAATTGAAGAGAAGTCAAATTAACATAGCACTAGTGTTATTCTAATGGAAATAACATGATAATGCATTTTAATATGTATCCCATTAGGATGAGCAATCTGACCTTCAAGGCAGAGCAAGGAAGGCTGGTTTGACTTTAGAATAGAATAGAATAGAATAAAAAAAAATCCCTTTATTGTGCAGCAAAGGGGAAATTGTGGTGTTACAGCAGCAGGAAAATGTTATTGCAAAAGTGGTCACACAATGTGGACACTGTGTGAAAAGTGTATAAAAATAACAGAATAAGTGACTCAGTTAAGAAAATGAATAAAATACTTTCTTATACAGTTTTCTTACAATATAAATACTTTGCCTCTGGAGAATGAATAATTAATATACAGCTGTGGACATATGTGCCCTAATGTTAGAGTATTAACTTTTCATGCAATAATTGTGGTATTTATTTATTAAACTAAATATTTCAATGGAATTTTCAGTTAGAGCCACCCAGTATTATACAGCAGTGGTTCTTCAAACATTGGACTCACTTTTCTGCTCCCGAAGATGATCACATTCTTCCACAGCAGCCACCAAGGGGCCCAGAGGGCCGGGGTAATTGTAAGGGGGCTAATTGGCAGCTTAGCCTATTCTAGTTTAGCTTCAATGAAGCATGGAAAGTGATCATAGAATGCAGGTAATTAAGTTACTGACAGTTTTTTTTTTGAAAGCAATACAAAACTTTCAGGTTTGGTCGATTTAGACCTCTCCAGGGGGCAAAAGCTGTTTTGCCTGAAGGAAGACAACATTTCCCGTGAGGACCACCGTGCAACCCTGGAGATTAAAAGAAATATTGTATAAATAAAACAACTCTCATGAAAAAAAGGTGCATAGTAACATCAACATAGCACTTTTAGGCCCAGTTTATATTGTTTATCGTACAAATAATTTTGGAGTGAGTTACACTTTAAAAGAACTCATGGTAGGTGGGGCAGCTGCTGCAAGTCATAGCCCAGGTCAGACATTCTTTTGCCAGAAAACTTATTAATTGAATCTAAAATATTTAGTGGCATTATAAGAGCATAATTAATTGTTGCTGAAGCATCCTAAACATCGCGTAATCTTTGTAAAAAAAAAAAAAAAAAAAACTGCCGGAGGCTACAGAAGTCTAGAGAATGAGCCAGAGGGCAGGACAAATCTCTATCATTCAGCCAGAGCTACAGTGAAATAAAAAAAGTGGCCAAGTCAAAGTCCAAAGCTAAATCTAATCTTTGGTCTGATTAAAAACTAAAACAAAATAAAGAACTAATATAGAGGCTCTCTTTATAATCTGACAAAGTTTAAACTATTTTGCAATAGAATAAAGGCAAATAACTTTTGCTTTTAAATGTGCAAAGCTGGTAATGAAATATCCCAGAATTGCAACTGTAGTTATAATGTTAAGTTACATAGCTAAATGTGAAAAAGGATAAAAGAACAACAATACATTGCAATGAACTGTACATGTTGATAATGTCAATGGGAAGGTTTTCCATTAAGGAATTGTGCAGACTTCAGCCAAGGGCAAACTGTTACCTTCACCTATAGGTGAAACTGGCACATCTGGATCATAACTTCTGGAGTCCAATGATGAAGCTGTTAGAAAGCACTGCTGCCACCCTCTGGTTTGGGGGGGAACTGCTTGTTTCCTCTTTAAATCACTATCTAACAATGTTAAAGAATTCTTCAAAAAAAATCTTGTGTCCGGATTATCTGGAAAAATTCCATTAAAATCCATTCCTAACTTTTCAAGTTATCCTGCACACAGACAGACAAACACTCAAACCCTCCTAAAAACACAACCTCCTCGGCAGAGGTAATAAAGCTGATGCTGTATGCCCCCCCATCTTTTTATCTTCCAGTCAATGTTCATTTATTTCACTGGGTTTGGGATCGATTGTCAAAGATAGGCAGATGAAGGATCCCCTCCCAGCCTGTTCCCCCACCAATAGCACAAATGTCACGAATCGGAGGGTGTTAGCCTGCCTTAGTGCCACACACAAATAACACTGAAATGAATGAATAGATTTGATTCAGTCCTCCCAGCTGACTTCATTAAACCTCCACTTCTGTACTGGGCCATAAGGAGAAACATCAGCTGCCTGCTAAGACGAGTAAATGAACAAATAACTGAATAAAATGTATTTATTCCCTTATTTGTTCATTTACTTTTTACACGGAATAGAGTCGTAATCTAGTTTGTGTTAATCCTTACGGGGATCATGCCTGGTGGATTCAGTGTCTGCATGTGTCCCAGCTTGCTCTTAATAAAGGAAATACACATTGAGTGTAGTCTGCCTGAAATGCAGCACATGATCAGACAATGCATCCGCTAATAGCATGGCCAAATAAACTCATGTTGATTTTAAAACCAAAGTACGTAAACCATTTGATTTTTCAATCAGCCACAAACAGCGGTGATCTCAGCAAAGCAAAGTGGTTTTCTGCACAACAGCAGGATGCAGTTACATTTGTTAGCTTGTGCAAAATGCACTCAGAGTCTTCAACACAGCAGCTCCCTATTTGCTGCCACTTTAGTCCCTGCTTGCATAAACTCTATGCCTCTGGAAGGAAACATTTTTTAAATGGCTGGTGAACATAAGTTCTCCTTACCTCAGTCTTCAGTATATACGGTTGTCTGTTGAACATCTACACCTTTATATTGAAAGAAATATCTTAAGGTTTACCCACAATAATTAATGCTTAATAAATACTAGAATTATATTAAAAAGCCCTGAAAACTGCATTGTTTATTGCAGTGTGAACTGTTTACTATTTAGATTCCCCAAAGACTTTAGGGTTTATATTTCAACATCCAAAATATCTTAAAAAACTAAGCAGCTTATAATGTTGGTGGAACTTTGAAAGGCAGATGTATTTTAAGTGGGTATGATCTGGTCGGATTTAAGCTTTGTTCATCAACAGTATCATGCAATTAAATGTTAATGCAGAGATGCAGCTGTGTTGCAGAAAATACTCGATCAACAGTCCCCTAATTATCACTAATTGTGATTATAACCTTGTAAATTCTTCTTTGTTTGTCCTCATCTTCTTGCAGACAATCTGCTTAACTTTCAAAAGATCAGTGCATCTTTAATTCATACTAATACTGTATGTCATTTTTAACAGAAAGTACTGAGCTGTGTTTCTCTCCTGCTATTTGCATCGTTCTCTGCATAATAACCGGGTTATAGCGACCTGAGCAGTTGCTTCAGCTCTTGCTTAAATAAAATATTTAAAGCTACATGTGTGAGTTTGCATTTGCAGATCTATGGTTGTCATCCAGAGTTACAAATCTACCTAAATTCAATTGAACACAACAAAACCTCTCTTTCATCTGCTTTAATCCTTTATTTATGATAAGTTAATAAGCTTAAGCTGCTCATATACTTTTATTTAGTTGCAATTTTCAGTGAGAATAGGCCTCTTTTTTGGCTAAATAAAATATCTTAAGCTCAGTCACCCTGGATTGAGGGAACTTCTAAATAATTTTAAAGTCTTGCAATATTTTGATTCAGGTTTGGTTGGGCCATTCTAATATAGTGAAGTCATGGAAAAAATGATAAGAACATCCTTGTTTTTTTGTCTGTTCATGAGAAATGTTAATCTGCATAATTACCGCCCCAGTAATGCCATATAAGGGGAATTCCTCCACTCGCCAGAAGACGTTGAATCACAGAAATGAGATTGAAGAGGAAGAAGAAAAACTTTACAGAATTCTGGAATCGAGCTTCTGCTACACTGAGAGCTGAGCAGCATTTAACAGACCAGTAAAAGCAAAGCAGTGGGGAATAAACCATGAGAGCTATAAATGCAGTGGTATAACTGTTACCGGAATACAAATAAAAATCATTTGATCCAAAAGGTGGCAAGAGGTGCAACATATGATGGAAATGCTTAATATGAATTCGCCATCAACCAATACGACAAAACATTTTGCAAAATCTCCTGTTATGACCCGTTTACTGCAGGCCACATCTGCAGACCACGTCTGTCATCCATTCAGCTCGCTCCCATCTCTCTCGTACAGCTTAAACATAAAGATTTTAATGGTGAAAAATTCATTTGATTAATTCAAACATTCAACATTTAGTAAAATAATAAAGCCAAGGAGCTGCAATGGAGCGAAATGAATGCAAGTCTTACTGTTAGAGGAGATTCTAGCAGCAACAAATTGCTGAACCTCTTTCTGAACTTTCTTCTGTGCCAGATCTTTTTTCAATAGTAGCTTGATCTCACATGAAGCTCACTGTCTGTTCTTCCTTTTGACCAAATGACAGACCAGGGTCCCCCGGATATCGAATATGCTAGCTGCAGGTGTACCTTTCTAGCTCTCCTGTCCTCACCTAAGACAACCAACCATTAGCATTTCTGCTACTGTCATTATTTTCTTTTAGGCATTGTTTGTTTAAAGTGATGCAACACTTTCTGCTGCGCATGACCCTAACACAGCTTGCTGGATATTTAGCAGGTGTTTCCATTTGATCTCATCTAACCACTGCCTCCATTTTCACGTTCATGTTCTGGACAATGTTCTGGTTGCATACAGAAGTATTTATAGCTTTTATTGTAATTCTGCAGCTCACCTAGAAGTACTATAGGCCTCTTTGCTGATGCATTGATTAATGCTATCTTTCCCTGCTCTGTATTTTAGGTGGATAGCTAAACTACCTAAAGCTAGGACTTTATAAAGTTTTCTGTTTATTAATTAACACAAACAAACCTGAGGATTTCACTCAACAGCTGGATTTACAATTGAAAAATTTACAATGTATTTGTATAGAGATAGCCACTGTCAATAGGCAGTTTCCATTATAAGATCAGATTCATTCTTTTGATCTGACCTGTCAGACTGAGGCTTTAAGCAAACATGCTTTGTTATGTCAGTGTGGTCTGATCTGATTTGTTATGAGCACAGTCTCTTCCAGATGAAGCAGTTGAAGGAAGGGACCCCGTCGCTTAGTGAATGACACAAATGTTTACATCAAAATGCTGGTTATCATTTCATTGCATCTCTCAGGCTTATTTGTAGAGGCAGACATCCAGCAAGGTTGTCTAGAAACAGTTGCCATGGGTGCCACATTCTGTCAGGGGCTTAGGTGTAATGGGTTTGAATTGGCCTGCTGAATTTAAACCTGGGAGAGGCAAAGAGGGAAAGTGGGGGTGGCGGAGGAGGACTTCTGTGGAAACACAAGGTGGAGGCAGAGACAGAAATAGCCTGTGCATTAAAAAAAGAAAAAAGAATTGGTGAAGGTTGGAGACAGCGAGTTTTAGGCAGTGAAAATGGAGGTGGGTAGGTTAGCTTGAAAGCCCTCACCATCTGTGGAGAGCAGCACTAATTGTAGCTGAGTGGGGTGTGGAGGCTGCTCTCATCACTTAGCCATGGTTGAGCAACACTGCTACCTGCAGGAACCAGTGGTGCCCACGGTAAGGGGCGTGTCCTAACCCTGGTGGAAGGTCAGTGGCAGCCACGGTTATTGTGGAAACTCATTAATGTTATTGTCAGGGCTCGCCCTCTCAACCCACATCCATTGCTTAAACAACATTACTCATCAGCGGTTTGACTCCTGGTCTGTGTCCTGTTTAAAATAAAATAAAATAAAATTTTATTTATTGGAATACCTTCTAAAGAATATATTCTGTCAAAGTGGTTATAAAAGAGAGTAACCATAGCAATACAAAGGAATATTCAGTAGCTGCGTTTACATGGACACAAATAATTGAATTGCCTGATCAGATCAGAAATGTGTCACATAAACATGTCAGGCTGAAGATTTAATCTGATTCTGTCAGAAAGATACACTATATTGCCAAAAGTATTTGCTCACCTGCCTTGACTCACATATGAGCTTAAGTGACATCCCGTTCCTAATCCATAGGGTTCAATATGACGTCGGTCCACCCTTTGCAGCTAGAACAGCTTCAACTCTTCTGGGAAGGCTGTCCACAAGGTTTAGGAGTGTGTTTATGGGAATTTTTGACCATTCTTCCAGAAGCGCATTTGTGAGGTCGCACACTGATGTTGGACGAGAAGGCCTGGCTCTCAGTCTCCGCTCTAATTCATCCCAAAGGTGTTCTATCGGGTTGAGGTCAGGACTCTGTGCAGGCCAGTCAAGTTCATCCACACCAGACTCTGTCATCCATGTCTTTATGGACCTTGCTTTGTGCACTGGTGCACAGTCATGTTGGAAGAGGAAGGGGCCAGCTCCAAACTGTTCCCACAAAGTTGGGAGCATGGAATTGTCCAAAATGTCTTGGTATGCTGAAGCATTCAGAGTTCCTTTCACTGGAACTAAGGGGCCAAGCCCAGCTCCTGAAAAACAACCCCACACCATAATCCCCCCTCCACCAAACTTTACACTTGGCACAATGCAGTCAGACAAGTACCGTTCTCCTGGCAACCGCCAAACCCAGACCCGTCCATCAGATTGCCAGATGGAGAAGCGCGATTCGTCACTCCAGAGAACGCGTCTCCACTGCTCTAGAGTCCAGTGGCGGCGTGCTTTACACCACCGCATCCGACGCTTTGCATTGCACTTGGTTATGTATGGCTTGGATGCAGCTGCTCGACCATGGAAACCCATTCCATGAAGCTCTCTGCGCACTGTTCTTGAGCTAATCTGAAGGCCACATGAAGTTTGGAGGTCTGTAGTGATTGACTCTGCAGAAAGTTGGCGACCTCTTCGCACTATGCGCTTCAGCATCCGCTGACCCCGCTCCGTCAGTTTACGTGGCCTACCACTTCGTGGCTGAGTTGCTGTCGTTCCCAAACACTTCCATTTTCTTATAATACAGCTGACAGTTGACTGTGGAATATTTAGGAGCGAGGAAATTTCACGACTGGATTTGTTGCACAGGTGGCATCCTATCACAGTTCCACGCTGGAATTCACTGAGCTCCTGAGAGCGACCCATTCTTTCACAAATGTTTGTAAAAACAGTCTGCATGCCTAGGTGCTTGAATTTATACACCTGTGGCCATGGAAGTGATTGGAACACCTGATTCCAATAATTTGGATGGGTGAGCAAATACTTTTGGCAATATAGTGTATTTCATCACGATTCAGAGAGATGTTTTTTTTCTAAGTGTCATTCCGATTGGCTTTCATGTACAAACCCAATCTGATCTTTGGAGTAATATCATCTTCTCTGCTCATGTGTGAGACATCAGTGTGGCGTTTTTATCTTTATTAATCTTCATCCACTTGTCTTTATTGGTGGAGGAGGTGGCTCTAAATGTGATGTGCATGAACATGCCATTCTGCCCTCTACACCCATAGCAAAGGAGCATTAGCATAAAGCACTGCTGAGCACTTAACTCAACTAGAGTGGCCACTAAAACTAAAAGTATGATGCAACGAAGGACCAAAAAACTCACATTAACATTACAGACAGAACCGAAGAACCAAGGACGTGATGCAATCTCTGGGACCATAGTCCCTTTTTGCTTTGAAAGAGCTCTGAGCTGAAAATCCAGCAGAGCATTGCTGGAACGCGAGCCTGATAAACCAGACAAAATGGGAGATGATAGCTTTAATTTAGTCTGGCCCCCATGAATGAGACATCGGAAGATTGTTGATGAGAACAACCCGTTGTTTTTCAAACCATGTCTGTGCCTATTGGCCAACGCTCTGAGCAATGAGCGCAACTGACTGTGACGTAGGAAGCAGGACAGGAAGCTGGTAGGGGAGTGTAAACAAACAGCCTGACGGCAAAATGGCGAATATGTCCTTCTTAAAAAAGAATGAGCCTAGAGCCTCTTCCTGGTCATGTTTCAATGAAAACCCAAAGTCTAATTGCTGGGCGATTAGCATTGATAGTTAACTGTGGATTGGTTTACTAAAAGGAGCTTCTGAACTATTTTTTGCTGAGGTTTATGATAAAACAATCAAATGTGCTTTAGATGTTACAGCCGCCATTCACCTCTCCTAAAAGTCTCATCTTCTTTTGTGTCTTTCCTCTACTTTACCTCTGTGTGTGTTTCTCCTAGTCCAAGTTTACTTTGTTACACATGCTACCACCCAACTGCACCTGTGTGTCGGCCATCTTGTAAAAGGCAGCTTGGTTTATAGCCCAAAGATATTTATCAGCCAGTTTTGGCACAGTCTGGCATCTTGTGGTTCCTAGCCTGTGGTTAGCCTGATTGCAGAACTGTGTGCTGCTGCCTAATGGCTAGCTGTTGATAGAAAATAAAAATAAAAAACAAAAACACACAATTTAAATACCTTTGATTTCTTTTCTCTTGGTAAAAGGAATCCAACAAAATGTCTTTGCTTTTTGTTTTCACTGCTCTGATAGGCCATAGAAAATGTATTTAAGTTGTCCAAAGGCAAAATGATATGAGTTTAAAACCTTCTTCCTTTACTTTACTTTACTAGTAAAGTCCTTTTACTGACTCATGAGTCACGATTCATCACCTTCCTTCACTCTTTCTCTGACTTTCCTGTGCTGGAATTAGCTGACTAATAAGAACAGATCAAACAACATGTCACTCATATGTTTCCCTTTCTGCACAGCTGTTGTAGCCAAAAGCCAATATTTTAAACTCCATCAGCCTCTCTGTACCCACACTACATGTATCTAGTGTTGTGTGAACATTTTTATATTCTTAGTAAATCATGCCACCCATGTGCACCTTCTTGTGATTGGCTAGAACAATGGAATATTATCATGTTAAAACATGCATACGTGTGTCGAATAAAGTCAGGGGAGTCTCAGAACTCAACAAAAGAAATTCACTGTAGAATACTGACCAGAAATCATTTTTAAATCAATATATATTTATGTGGGCGTAGGTGAAGCAGTAGTTAGCGTGCACGACCGATGTACGGAGGCCTTAGTTCTCGACGGGCCAACCCGGGTTCGAATCCGGCCTGTGGTCCTTTACTGCATGTCTCTCCCTCTCTCTCTCATCCCCATTTCCTGTCAGCCTACTGTCAAAAAAAGAGCTACCAGTGCTCTAAAAACTCCACAAAAAAAAGATATATGTATGAATCAGAGCATCTTGTCCTGTGGATGTGTGACTCATGTGCTGATAAATCTTATTTGGTACGTTTGAATCTTGTTTGTATTTGTGAATATTAACTCGCTCTAACTCCGTATTTACACATTCAAATTCAAAGATTTGGGGAAATTCCTAAATAGAAATGTATAAAAAGCATTTTTTTATTAAGAAGAAAGCTTTATTGTTTATTACAAAAAATGTATTTACATAAAAATAGATCTCAAAGTTAGTTTGCTGTCTTTTTATTCATTTTAGAGAAATAATGATACAGATAAATATTTGGACGACATAATTTTTCTTGTTCTATTGTTGGTTCTGGTGATAAAATACAACCTGGGTGTATAAATTAAAACTGGTTGCATGTCTAAATCCAAGAAGTAGCTGAAAGCTTCTGATACAAAGCTCATAATACTGAGGAATTCAACGGCTGGTAACAACTGGATAGTGTTTCCAAGGTAGAATTCCCTTTTAGAATATATTTTAGTAATTAAGAGAAGGTCCTACTTGTCTCATTTAAAAAAAAAAGCTGGAGTGTTTGAAGATTAATGGGACAGTCGTTGCGATTTTAAAGCTAAACTTTTAAAATCCTTCTTGCTCGGTAGTTCATAATTTTTGTGTAAACAGTTCTGAATCATTTATTTTAGCTCTGTGGTACACTTCCAGTATTTCCAGAGGATGTCTCATTTAGGAACAAAATTCTGTGAATACTCATGATAAAATATTCATATTCAGACTGTCACACACCCAGAGGGAGAAAAACATGAAACGGTTCTGAATAACAGTTACTTCCACAGACTGGAGTGGGAAATAGATAATCATTGGGTTGATGTTAATGTTGTGTGTGACAAATTATTTTCTGTTTATCTATGAGCCAATAAGTTGGTGGTGGCCCAGGCTTAGTTTGCATGCAGGGTGGAGGCCAACGGGCTCAGCATTGGAGAGTGACCTGGCTGCAGCTCAGTGACGCTCCCAGTCTCTCCGTCAGCTTCCCCTCCTCTATGTTTTCAGTCCTTATAGCGGTCAGTTTTTTTTCAAACAGTATCACATCAGAGATTAATCTTCCAGGGTTGCAATGTCCAAAATATGTAGGAGGAATATTGTGAAGGACATAAATACTTCTACTAACTAAGAATATTTATGCTTGTTAGCGAGTAGTTTATTGATTTATTATTTGCATCTCATCAACATGATCAACAAGATCTCTCATCTTGGTGCCTTTGCTATTTATGTAGAGTATCAACTTAGTGGTGGCTCCTAATTACTTTACCAAAGCTTCTTAATGCCCTCTTAAAACATTTTCCGCTGCATTAATCAACAAGCATCGGCAAATATGTTATGAGCATTTAGAGCCTGATTGAATTATATATGATTATCTAAGATTGATTGCAAGCAACGTAGTTCTTTTCAATTCAGAGGTGGGTTGCTGTGCTGTGTAAGCCAACTAAGTTTGAGCTCAACAAACCGCTCCAGACCATTATTCTATGTTAGACCATCGCTCTTATTTTATTTTTATTTAAAGTTGTTTTTGCTTTACACCGGCTTCACATCCAAGCCTTCAAAAATATCCCACTCTTTCTCTTCTTGTTCTACAGAATATATTCATTAATCTCTTACATATCATCAATACTGGTCAATCATGAAAATCTGTGTTTTATATGTTATTGGTATTGGTAATAGCTTTGGTTTTAGCCTTTAAAAAGCCTAAAAAGCTCTTTGTAACTCTTTTCTAGACTAATAAATCAGTAATTTGTCATTCATTTCTTCAGTATCTTTACACCAGGACATATTTAGCTGTACTTTTAATTTTTCTCTAGCTTATTTTTTATTACTATTTGTTTAATTCCACTCCAATTGCCTATGGCTGTGGAAGAGAAATATAAAAATGTGTCTGATTCAAGTAAATTCAAAATACAACATACTGGTACAACATGGTTTTGAAGAGCCGTTTTTCTTCTATTTAAATAATAAAATTCTCATTAAAGGAAAAGTCATCAAGGAATGATCAACGGATCATTATTTATACCTAAAACTAATAAGTTTGCAATGATTTAGCGTTATTCAGTAAAAACTTAAAAACAATAATTTTCGTGGCGATCACTGAGTCTGGGAGCGGCCATTTTTGCCCAAATATAGTAACCACCCACCTTTCTGATTCCTGATCCTCCACGGACGGGTTGGTCGTTGGATCGCCAACTTGAAGAGGGAGGATTTGCCATCGAACTTCTGGCCAGAGAAAAAACACGTAATATGTAGCCAACATTTGGAAGAAGAATGTTTTCAAGATGACTTGGATAATAGCGCGTTGTGACAAACACCAGATACAGCACTGGGACTTGATCAACAGCCGATACCGCACCGTGACAATGTCACTAACCAGTAGGTGGCAGTAGTGTTCTTTGACAAACATGGATGCCTCCAGTAAAGCACGTTCACATGAAAATTACTCTGAATTAAAAACACTGATCATTTATTGAACAGGATGGAATCATTTCAGATTTAAAGAACTTTCAGAAGTTTGAATTCTGAATGTGACCGAATCACTCAGTTTATATTTATTTGTGATTATAATTAGCCTGATAATATAAAACCTTTGCTGCAATAAAAAGGTAATCTGTACGGGAAACAATACTTTTTAAAGCACCATCTTTTTCCATCAAATTACAAAAATAAATCATTGTCTTCTCCTAATTAAACCAGAACGCAGAAATACTCGTCATTGTGCTAAAAATGACCACTACAGTGCGTGTGCGTTTTCCTCTCCCACACACTGAGCACTGATGGCTGGAGTGACGTCACAATGAGAGACGACCACGCTGCTCTAGCTCTGTGTGAAACTGCACAAGCTTTAAGACATGATGAGGACAGCTCCACAGAATTAGCCTAGAGCTCATGTATTTGTTGAGTGAACTTGTGAACTCGAGTGTTTATTTGTGGGCATGTGAGTGCCCGCTGTGTGGATTTGTGTGGAAGGATTGGTCTGATGACATTATCAGGGCTGATAATCTGCTCTGTAATTGCCTGCCGCTGACATGGCAGAGAGGCTGATACGGCTGCAGAATAAACAAGACCGGTAACAAGTATGGTGAGCCAGTTTCCTCTCAGTACCCACACTACTGCGAGAAGTCTGGGCCAGATGATTAGGAGGGGGGGGGAGTCAAATCTTACCGATAAGGATGCAGAATTTAGAGAAGAGAAACAGAAAATATTGGGTTTTTTTTTACATTTGCAGAAGTACTTTGTATGCATGACAAGAGATTAGAGCTTGCTAAAGAATCAAACTGCTTTATAGAAAAAACTAAGCAATGGAAATTAAACTAGGTCATATCTGGGCTCAGTTCCAATCTTTGACTTTCTGTCCAAGGAGCTGATTGTTTTGATGATGGCCCTGCAGGGCAAAAACACAATCACACTGGCACTGTATGCTACGCTGCTAACATTTGTCCCAATGCCTTCAATTATGCAAAATCAAGAGGAACGTTTAAAGCACTGCAGGCCTCACTGCCTCAGGTACTGTAAAGTCGGTGTTATGAATAAACAATAGACTGAGCCCAGACTGGATGACTGGGAGACATAAAGAGGGAAAAAACACCAATGACCACAACTGTCTCACTTTTACAAAAAAAAAAGTCAAATATACTCCATATAAACCGACTTGGCCAAGTCAAAGTCCAGGGTTACATTCAGTTAAGATACTGGAACAATGCAAGGTGCTTATGCTTAAAAACATTCTGTGCAGCTTAGAACCATTCAAAGCATTCTCTACAGCAGTGGAAAGATTCATCCATCTTCTATCCTCTGTCTATCAAGGTCAATGGAGGGGCTGGTTTCTGCAGCAGTCTATGAGTGAGAGGTAGGGTACATCCTGGACAGGTTGCCAGCCGATCACAAAGGCACACAAACATGCACACATACTAGAGCAATTTAGCATCACCAAATAAACCATGTCTCTGGACATTTGGAGAAAGCAGGAGAGAGAATTAGTGCATGAACAGGGAGAACATGATAACTCTTTGCAGAGATTTAAACCCAGGATATTCTTGCTGCAAGGCAACAGTGCTACAAACTCTGCCACCATGCAGCCCCATCAAAAGTATGAACAGGAGACAAAGTAGGAACCGAGGGAGAAATAGACAAAGAGAACAGCAGGCAAAAGAAAGAAAAGCACATGAAGAGAACAATCCAGTTAAGTAAATGGAGAGGCCCCTTAAGAGAGACCTGTGAGACACTGGAGGGAAACTAGTGTAAACAGATAGAGAAACTGTCCCAAGTGAATGCAGCATATGGGTCGATTAGAAGCTTCTCTGGTGTACCATCATCTGAAGATCAGGCCAGATATGGAAGCTAAAACCTAATACTGGCCTATTTATTTCCCTTTGCATGAACAGTTGAAAGCAGATATTAACATACTTTGTCTCAAAAAGACAATTTTTCTTTTTTTACTGTCTGAAATTATTCCGACAACATTTGCAACTGAAATAATGCTGTGTTCTTATACAGAGTATATAAATATTAGGCTTCAGCAGTATTTGATATAAACTGTGTACACATTAGGGGATAGTATTGGCATGTGTGTTCCAGTACGATATGCATCACAATATTTGGTCATTATTATTATTAACACGATATTACAATATCACAATATATTGCGATATTTTACCCAGCTATCAAAATGAAATGTATAGATAAACAAGAAGCAAGTGTGGGGCGTGCTTTGGTGGCGCAGTGCAAGCACGGAGACCATAGTCCTAGATGCGGCTGAACCGGGTTCGAATCTGACCAGTGGTCCTTTGCTGCATGGAGCCTACAGTCCACAAAACAAGCCACTAGTGCCATAAAAACCCAAATAAAAAAGAAGAAAAAAAGAACAAAGTTTTATATGGAGCACAGCAAAATGGCTCTAAAGCTCTATCTAGCAGACTAACGGTGCAGAAGTAGCTCTTTTTCCGTCATTGTTTTAAGGTAAGAAAAAACACGATTAGGAACTGACATTAGTCGAAAATCCCGATATAGTATCGCCAAATAGATGTTTTCCCACACTCCTAGTACACATATATCAGCTCATAGAATATTTTAGATATTCTCGTCTGTTAAGTGCAGCTTCCTAATGGAGGACCAACTTTTGGAACTATTTATTACAGTAGAGAAAAAGACTACTCCTTGTTTCACATTGAATATAGCCCTATTAGACTCTGGCAGTTTTCTTGACAATGATGGCATTTGTTTACTGTAATCACTGTAATATCTCAGCATGGATGAGTTAATGACTAATTGATGTCAAAATGCCTCACACTACAGCTTTAATTAGCTGGGCTAGATTAAAAACATGACTTTTCAGCCATGAAAGGCTTCCATCAAGATGCTTGAGTGAAGTCACCCAGCATTCAGGTAAATTATCGGTTTACCCAGTCTGGCTGTGCTGCTTCAGAAGATGAAGTATGGCGTGCTCTCAGCATTTCGGCGCCCTGTGAATCCGCACTGTCAGAAACATAGATTTGGCATAACAAGATGATGGACGCGTTACACAAGCTGCATATTGCAAGATAATAAAGGCAGCTGAAGCATCCGTCTTAGTCATCCCGGCTGTCTCTCAGCGCGGATGTGTGCGTGTGTCTGTTTGGCCCGCTGGTCTCTCAGCTGAGATCCTGAAATATTATTTTAGAGATTTAGGTTATTTTTAGGTTTCAGGTCTGAATTTGCATGTGTCCTTATTGGCTCTGTGCAGATGTAGGCCTAGAGTGTGTGTATAAATACTTTCACCACAGTGCAGATGCGTCCCTAATGAAGACTGATAACACATTCCCATCATGGCTGCATCTGATACTAAGCAATGAAATCATATCTCCTCCCTCTCTATAGCTCTATGTTCCTCCTCTCTTTCTTTCACTGATTTCATACCTTTTGTTTCCATCTTTTGATTTCTTTGAACTAATGTCTGTAGCAGTTTTATCAGAAGTCAGTTGCTTCCACTTTCTTCTGCCTTAAGGTTAGATTTATTTAATTTTTTTAGTATTAAAACAAACTTAGCATAAGCTGTCTAAACTGGAGATTGTATGGTTCTGTTTTTGTTCTAACAATTGCTTCAAAAAATGTATCTACTAACCAATTTGTCAACCTATTTCTTATAATTAAACTAGTATCAAGCTATTATTCTCAATTATCATTTTTCTTAAAAATGCTTTTTTGTTTATTTTGCATTAAAAAATGAAACATATTTATGTTAGCTGCAGTATGATGGTCACAGGTGCAAACAGGCAGCAGAGGATAAGATGCTCTGAAAAACTCAGATATAACACAACAGAAACTCATCCATCCATCCATCCATCCATCCATCCATCCATCCATCATCCATCCATCCATCCATCCATCCATCCATCCATCCATCATCCATCCATCCATCCATCCATCCATCCATCCATCCATCCATCATCCATCCATCATCCATCCATCCATCATCCATCCATCCATCCATCCATCCATCCATCCATCCATCCATCCATCCATCCATCCATCATCCATCCATCCATCATCCATCCATCCATCCATCCATCCATCATCCATCCATCATCCATCCATCCATCATCCATCCATCCATCCATCATCCATCCATCATCCATCCATCCATCCATCCATCCATCCATCCATCCATCCATCCATCCATCATCCATCCATCCATCCATCCATCCATCCATTCATCATCCATCCATCAATCCATCCATCATCCATCCATCCATCCATCCATCCATCCATCC